>PVKA01036251.1:0-21952 GCA_004027165.1 Ctenomys sociabilis
GCACACATTGAAGACATGTTTTTTGTAAAGAATATAAAATAGTAAAAATTAGAAATGATAAAAAAATTTCATTAAAGAATTAGGAATTCAACAGTGGTTGCTACATTGCATGATATCTTTATAAAAAATGCTTTAAAAAAAGAGCCAGAATCCTAGGTTGTGAGCTTCAGCATGCTGTTGGGCTCAGAGCTCTCTCATGAAGCACGGCTGGGTGTCCTGTGTATGTTCTCTACAACTGAGATGGGCAAATGTCAGTGGAGTTTTTGATCCTGCTCCATTGCTATTTTTTTCCTACCTCATAGTCATGTGATTTAAGATCTTAAACAACAAAGTATGGGCACGAGTGTTTTTGTGTTCGGGCTCAGTTAATTCTTGTAGTGAAGTTAGCAACCGCCAGTTACATAAACTGTTACCTTAGTGAAAAAAAATGTTAAGGTAGAGCTATGTCTCTGGTTTTAGCATATGTTCCTGAATTTTTTATCAAACCAAGGTGTGGCTAAGGATCTAATAAATGATACCAGTATAAGAGCACTCAGCTTCCCTGGCACTGTTGGAACCTGTGCTATGCCCAGGTGGCCACTTGGGTCTGTCCTTGTCCTGGGGGAGGCAGCTCTCCCTATGCCTTCAGTGTCGCTCCACAGAGCATCTCAAGAGATACTGTATGGCATTAGGGTGATGTATGTGAGAATGTAATTTGATTTGGTACCTTGATACTTAGCTATCTTTTTATTTTGTATGGGACTATCAACCCATTTGTGGGTTATCTATTGAACAGGGAGAGGGGAAGATAGATCATTTTCCAAAGTAAAAAAATTAAATTACTGTGAATCAACAAGCATGTATACCCAGAAATTTCTCTGGTTTTAGAGACACATAGAAACAAATAGAATCTACATTGTATCTATTGGCAGCTTGTTAACATGGCTTCTCTTTACTGATTAGTTTTATAATTTATTTAGACCTTAATGATACAAAAAAAATCTTACAAATTTTTAACAAGTTGAAAGATGGAAAATGTTAATGATTGCAGTCCAATGTAGAACTGCATTCCTAGATTTGGCAAAAGGGAAGCAAATTAGTTTCTTGGATGCCTCATCTAATCTTTTTAACATTATTGAAAAGAAGAAAATCAAGATGGGATCTTTTTTCGGTCTTGATAAGGCAGCTCTGTCTCATCATGCATTGATTTTTATAGAAGGGAATGCCAGGGTCTTAACCAAGAATGTATGGGACAAGCCCAAGATTTTTTTTAAGCTCTCAGAATAGAAAATAACAAAGGCATCTTCTGATTGGTTCACTTGATTCAAAGGGTATCTTAGGTTTTGTGGCACATGGGTCATGAGCACATGCTCCTAGCGTGAATGACTAGAACTGACAAGTATAGAGCAGGTGGGAGATGCTGAGATGTGGATTATTGGAGAGGAGAATGCAGAGGAAGTCCTTCCAGCCACACGAGGGTCAAACAGCACCAACACCAGGTCACTGGTCACAACTTTGAATAAAAGAGTTTATACCAGTTATAGTTCGTATCACCTATATACCTGCTTTACCCATAATAAATTGTGGTGCCTGTTGAGGAATAAGCTTTCTCCTTGCCTTGGAAAAGAGCCCTTAGTAGAGAAAGAGGAGAAGGTTAGACAGAAGCAGATGGGTCCATCCAGAAGATTTTATCGTGAAGGGGAAGCCTAGGCATTGGCTGGTGTAATCAGCTACAGAGGAAAGAGACATTTAAAAATGAGCCTCAGATCATGTTACACCTCAGCACCAGACCTCCCTTAGGAAATTTCTCCACCCAGGGAAAACTCCAAAGTCCTGAAGTAGCTGGTCCCCCGCTCTGGGAAGGCACAATCAGTTTGTTGTTGTCATTGTCTGCTTTGTTACTGGTGTAGCCTCAGAGCCTAGAACAGGAAATATTTTAGAGTGAGTGAATTGTCAGTACAGAATTGGAGCAGAAAGTGGCCACCTCAGGTAAGCAGTCCCCATGCAGAAGTCCTGCTGGAGTCTGGTTACAGCCAGCACCTTCTGTCCTCTGCATGGGTGTGATGACTAGTTGTCTGTTGCTTCCAGAGCACTAGCTTCCTGTATTTCAACTTCATCTGCCCCAAGGCCATTTGTCCCTAGTTTTTACCTGGGGAGGTGGGTCCTCATGTCACTGCAGGTGGGGTGGAGTAGGACAATTAATTGGTTTGCTTTGCCCAAGAGGGTGGAAATAGGTGGATAAGCTGGAGGAACCGTGGCCCCTGGGTTTGGTAATGGAGTAACCTGTGCTGTATGGACAGTGCCTAGCAGGAGTTTCTGGAAATACCAAACCTCTTACCTTCTTTTTTCGGGCAGAAGTAAGAAGCTGGTTTGCACCCACCTGACAGCCAAGTGATATGGATTATTTCTAGGACTCAAATCAACACAGTGCATGTCTTTTGGTGTGTGTGCCTCATGCCCCGCCAGCATCTTTATACTGAAGTCCTGCATAGCTGTGAACTTGAACCGTGGAATTCGAGTGGCATTGTAGGGAGTTTACACCCATAAAGCAAGATTCATGAGAAAGGATCAAGGCAGAACTTCTGCCCTTAAACAATAAGGTACAATAAGCAAGGTGTCTGATTCCATCAGGGGAGCATGTGTATAAATATAGAGACTACAGAAAAGCACACTGATGATAAAAGCTACTATTCTCATCACCCAGGGGAGCCTCTCATAACACTCTTGTGTCTTACCAGAATTTAATATGTACAAATATTAAATACAACATTTTATTTGAGTGCTTTCCCAGGTCAAATATTTTTTTTTTTTTTTCTGATATGGTGATCAGTCTACTATAGGCCATGATCCATGTAGCGGTTGCTCCACTCTACCTCCTTCGAAGTTTCATCTGTCCCCATGCTTGGTGCCCGGCCAATGCATGCAGGCACCTCTGAATCACTGGATGTCTAGGTAGTTGGTAATGTCCGTGTTGCCAGTGTGCAGGTAGCTGCGATATCTTCTTCCTTAAATTGGGATTTCCTTAAGATGAACTCTTAGATTTCTTTTGCTGAGTTGAAGACCGGTGATTTCATCTTGGATAGGAACAGTTTCCTCCACTTTAAGAGGTGGATGAGAAGATGAACTCTAAGTCAGGGTAGGGCTGGTGGAGAGGCAGGCAAGGCCAGCCTGACTTCTTCCTTTGTCTTTGTGTGTACCTGGTGTCTCTGCTTAAGAGGGATGTAAAGACGAATGTTATGAACTTTGGGTAAATTACATGTATCTACCCCTTCTTATCAAGACATAGTCATGCTAAGTCAGAGACAGCGAATCTGTCAGAGCTTTCACAGATACAAAGAGTGTCTTGTGTGGTGTGTTTGGCACCCCTGTACTAAGATCTCCCCCTGACCTCCCAGACTTACATTCTCTATGTGTAACCCATTGCTTCTTTATCCTGTAGCTACCTCTCGTGGCCAGGTGGAAGGCCTCAGCAGCAGGAAGCACGAATGACTACAGTGATGGAAAAATTATGGGGTAGGCCTTTGCCTTTTAGAGCTTACGTCCTCAGACCTTTGTCAGATCCTTTATCTGCTCCTATGGTGGGGATCTTTTATAACTTCCAAGCTATGGATAAATGTGGTAGAATCAACTCTTCCATTGTTTCTGGCCTCTCTGTCCTCCCAGAAATGTGTAGCTTGAAAGAAAGGCTCAGGTTGGCAAGGCAAGGCACATGTCGTTTCCTATTGCATTTGGGTAGGCACAGATGTGCTGGGGGTCTCCTGGATGGGAGTGGGGAGGGCTCTTCTATTGAAGGGTTCCCATGTGAGACTTGGTTAGGATAGAAAAGCACCACCTGGTAAGCTAGGTGTTCATCAGCCTTGCTTCATACTCCTACCCAGGCTCCTTGAGGTGGCAGAGGGGAAACAGGGTCCCTGAGGTCAAGGTGATGGTGGTGGCTGCCTCTGGTGAAGCAGGGGTGGTAGCTACAGAGCGCAACTATCATTTCCACATGCGGAAAGTTTGTCTTTTGCCAACCGTGGGGGTGCTTGGCAGGGTCTTGTTTCAGGCAGTGGCACTCCTCTTAGAGGGATATATTACCCCCTACCTGATCAGATCATAGCTGCAGGCCACAGCAGGGTTTGGACTGGCTTCTGACAGCAGCTTCCATAAATCCCAGGACCCAGCAGGACCTGAGCTGCTAGTGTCTGGGTGCCGGTGCCTAGGGGAGGGAGAGGTCATCTAGCATTCTCATGTGTCTCCTGTTCAATCTCAAAAACGCACATGTTTGAAAGTGGGGAGAGCAGAGCAATTCAGCAGTTCTGTCCACAACAATAGTCAGGGAAGTGAGTGACTTTTATCCCCAGTTTCCAGAACTGGGTATAATTTTTGTGGACAGTGATTCATCATTGAAGATGGCAGTAACAGAACTGCTGTTCAGCCTGCAGAATAGTATCCTGTGCAGTATGTTCAGCATCATGGTACTGAGTTCTCCCCTAGACTCGCATTCTCTGTGCCGAAGCCCTTGGTTCTTTATCCTGTGGCTGCCTCTCCTGGCTAGGTGGAAGGCCACAGCAGCAGGAAGCGTGAATGACTACATCCACTGCAGGCTGTTGACAAGGCTGGGGGTGCGCATTAGCTTGGCTGTCCACACACACCTTGAGAAGGGGCAGATGGGCATTGATGCTGCCATGTCACAGGTGAGGAAATGACATCTGGGTATACGACCAACGCACTGTGACAGCCCCACACAGGTCAGAAAGACTGGCACATGCCTCACAGCTGCTGTCCTTTAGGCCCTGACTATACTGATAAGATCTTCCTATCTTGGTCTGCTGGGGATAAGCAGGAGAATTTTGACATCAGAGAAGTGTTCAGAATGAAGACAGAGAAAAATTTAAGCTGAATTCCTATGAGATTATATGTATCCAGCTGGTGGTTACTTATTTATCTTTAAGCTGGTGGTTAGTTTTACATGGGCAGGGGGAGTAAAGCTTGGACAGGTAAGAAGTTTTACTTTTGCTAATGCTGGTAAGCTCAAGAATAGGGAAATTATTACCTTTATTGTTATGATTGATTTGGGAAATAAGTCATAAACAATAAAAAATGAAGTAATAGGATAGCAAGTGACTCATGTCAGAATGCAGTGCAGGTCCCCAAGGCTATAGAAATGCCAGATTTGAGAGCAATCCAAGTATACCCGTGCTCTAGCAGGGCTTTGGGAGGAAGGGTGGGGTTTAGGTGGGTAGAAGAGAAGGTGAAAGGTCCTCCATGAAGGTGCAGCGCAGGCAGATCCTGGGGGTCAGGGTGGTCTTGATGGCCCTCAGGAAGTGACCATGCTGCCTAGAGGGAGCTGACCCACAGTAGCAGGCAGGCCGAAAGGTTGGGTGGGTTCCCAGGCTTGACTGGAGAGTTGCTAAACCTCAGGGGAGACTGTGGGCTTAGACTTTCCAGCAATGCTGAAACTGTTAGAACTTTGGCAACCCTTGGAGGCGAACTAAATGCCTTTTGCATAAAGGGACGTGTGTGAGTCTTGGGAGGGCCGAGGGCAGAATGCTATGGATTGTTTCTGGATGTCTCCCCAAAGTCTCATGCAGTCCCAGGAAGGGATTTTTTTCAGAGATAACTGCTGCTTCCTCTTGCTAGATTTAGCCAGATGCTAGCTGAACGCGAAGTCATATCAGAGGCTTCTTCAGCCACATGGCTGGTGCCATGTAAGGTTGGAAAACTGCAAGCAGTTGATAGTCTCATGGGTGTCTGTCTTTGTGCTGTGGCCTTTTGATAAGGTCTCCTTAGCATGATGGATTCCAGGTAGCTGGGTGTATTACATGGCGGCTTAGAGCTCCACGAGAGAAAGGGCCAGGAAGACACTGTGTCACAGTTTTTCTTACCATTACTCATTAAAAGCAAAATCACTAAGGCTAGACCTCATTAAAAGCAAGGGAATTAGGGATTAGACATTATTGTTTTATAGGAGAAATGCCAAACAAATTGTAAACTTTATGTATACATATATTTCACTTTTATTTTTGGCATACAGTCCTATGAGTTTTAAAGCCTCATAGTCTTATAACTGTCACCACTAATGAAATACAGGACGATTGCTGAAATCTAAGAACTTTTTAGCTATTTCTTTGCATTCCTATAGTCGCCTCACCCTGGTCCTAGTGGCACTGATCTAGTCTCTTTCCCTTTAGTTCTGCTTTTCTCAGAATGCCACATAAGTAGGATTATATAGTGTATAATCTTTTTTTTTTTTCTTTGTGATGGAACCAGGGATTAAACTCAGGCCCTTGTACTTGCCAGGGAAGCATAGTGTATAATCTTTTGATATATTCTTACTTATTTTTGTCATTTCTCTTGTTGGTACAGGGTCTTACTACTCAGCTTGTACTCATATAGTAATCCTCTTGTCTTAGCTTCCCCAGTGCTGGGATTACAGAAGTATGCTGCCATGCCCAGTTTTGGGGCCTGTGCAGCATGCAGTACCAAGATCGAGCCTGGCATTTGCCAGGCAGGTGCTTAGATTGCTGAGCTATCTCCCCAGCCGTATGTAATCTTTTGGCTTCTTCATGTTGCATAATAGCCTTAAAGTTCGCTAGCTGTTGGAGGTATCAGCAGCCCATTCTGTTTCATGGCTCAGTAGAGTTCATCGTGTGATGCAGTGCAGTTTAGGTGTGCGTTCACTTAGTGAAGGGCATTGGGTTGTTACTGGTTTTTGGTAATTACAAAGGAAGCTTCTATAAACATTTGTGTAGAGATTTTCTATGAATATAGTTCTTATTTCCCTGTGTGAATGAAAGGGATTACTCTGGGAAGAGAATGACTTGCTTTTCTCTTTAGCGGGTATACCAGAAGACTTTCTATTGCTGGAACAATGTGCCTGGCACCCACTAAACTAAGAGGAGGAGAAATTTACTTGGCTCATGGCTTCACAGGGCTCTGTCCACAGTTGACTGCGCCAGGTCAAAAAGCTTGTGAAAGATGGGTATGGTAGAGAGAAGATGCTTGGTCCATGGCAGGCAGAGCAGAAAATAGCACTGTAGAGTAAAGGGTCAGGGCCACCATAGATGGCACCCAAGTATCTCAGTTCCTTTTCTCTCATTGCCAAGACAAATACCTGACATGCGGTGGTAAAGGAGGAAAGGTGTATTTAGCTTACAGTTTATAGAAGTTTCAGTCCATAATTGGTTGGCTCCAAAGCAGAGTGGCTTGGCAGATGGGCATCACAGGGGGAAACAGCTCATGGCAGGCAGAAAGCAGCAAGGCAAGCAAGGGATAACACAAGCCTCTTTCTGTCCCATATATTATATCCAGGTTGCTGGGATTAGGGTGGTGCCAAACTTCTCAGTGAACCAATTTAATTATCACACACTTTAAATGACACAAGCCATGACATTCTGCCCTTGGGTCCTGAAAAACTCAAGAATATCCCTTTATGCAAAAGATTTTTAGTCCACCTCTAAGAGTTGCTGAAGTCCTAACAGTTTCAACGTTGTTGCGAAGGTCCAAGTCCAAAGTTACCTCTGAGATTTAAAGCAGCTCTTAGCTGTGAGCCTCTGTATGAATGAAAAGAAAGTAAGACACTTCTAACATTCAATGGTGCCAGACAGAAATTTTCATTGCAAAAGTTACAAGAAGGGGAACTTCTTGTAGCAAGGAACAGGAACAAAGCAAGACCAAAATTCATCAGGGCAAACATTAAATCCTATGGTTCTCCCTGGCAATCTGTGGCAAGTTATGAATTTGTCAAAGGACTTGGTGGCTCTGCTCCTATGGCACTGCTCATGTAGCTGTCATAGCTTCTTTCTTTGGCTGGCTTTGCTCACTCACTCCTTGCAGCTTTCCTGGGATGGTCCATGTTCCTGTCTTCTGCAAACTTCTGGGGTCTCTCCCATTTTGAGGCTGCAAAGGTGGAGTCTAGCAGGTTGTTGTGATGTTTTTCAGGCCATTTTTTTTTCTGCTGTCTTCTGAAATATTTGATTTTTTTCTTGCTTGTCTTTACAGTGACTGATTTCTCCTCTGCTCCATGTTTGCAGTCCACAAATTTCCTGGAGCTTCATTTCTGGCCAAACTCACAAATCTTTCTCATAGGCTCTTTGCTCTTGATTCTCAACATAAATCTGGCTAATTACCCCAAATAGTAGCCATGCCACCACCTCAGTATTAGACTGGCTTGAAATTTCTTCTGCAAGATTAATTAGTTCACTGCTCTTAATCTTAGTCTCTGGACATAAGCAGACACAGTCTCTGCCAAGGAGTAACACATATAATCTGGAGTTTAATTGCCAGTGCAGTCCATCTTCCCAGCAGAAACATTCTAACCCTCGTCTTTCAGGATTTCTGTCAGCCATCTGAACTCTGACCAGAATGTTCCATCAAGTACCACCTCAGGCATTCCTGTACCTCTTGAGGTTCCAGAACCACATGGACAGGTATAGTCACAGCAACAATCCCACTTTGGGCACCAAATTCTGTTACTTTTCTCTTGCTGCTGAGACAAAATACGTGCAGGCTTGATCCATGACTGACTGGCTCCAGGGCAAGGTGGATGGCAGACACCCATCACAGTTCATGGCAGGCAGAAGGTAGCCAAGCAAGTAAGGGACAAAACAAGCCTCTTTCTGTCCCATATATTTTATCCAGGTTACTGGGACTAGGGGGTGCCAAACCTGTCAGTATACTGATTTAGTGATACATCCTTAACCCCTGCATCACATATTCTAGATTCAGCTGTCTCTGAAGAAGCCCCACCTATGACAGCATGAGGCTTTGGGGAGACATCTAGACACAAGCCATAACAAGAGGTCGCTGTGATCCACCTGAAAGTGTACTCTGTTAATCTTCTCAGTGACTTCCCAAGCCAAACAAATTAACAACTGAACCTAACTCTGCCAGAACAGTTTGGAAGGTTTTTTGTTTTTTTAATTAGAAAAATACTCTTTATTAGAAGGATTCATTGTTTGAATCTTTGGCCTTCAGAGTCTATAAATCTTTCAAAATATTGCCCACAGAAAAGACTGTTCATTTAGAAATAATTGTTTACAGTTATTCCTAATTTTAATCTTTCTGAGGTCCTGTTGTGGGTGAATCATGAGACAGAATGCTGGTGTCACCACCCCGATAGCCTGGCCTCCTGACTTCCAGCATCACCTAGCTCTTGCTCTATGTCTCCAGCCCACAACTTCATAAAAGGACAACACCTATGACAGAGCTAGCTTTCAAATCCCACGAAGTATGGATCACCACAAATTTTATTGTCAAAACAGTCTGTGTTTATTGGTTTTTTTTTGCTTATTTGCTTGTTTCAGCTATCATGGGTTCAAACTATTTGAAAAAAATGCATATGGGGGCCGGGAAGATGGCTCAGTGGAATAAGTGCTTCCCTGGCAAGTGCAAGGGTCTGAGTTCAATCCCTGGTTCTGAAAAAAAAAAATTGCATCTGTACCAAAAATATACAGAGTTAGTCTTTAACCAAGTAAACATGACAACTATTTTTTAAAAAGTATTTTGTTAAGAAAAAAGAATTTTACTATATAATGTGCAAGTTTTAATGAGCATATAAAGATAAAACTAGGCTATTTGAATATAGCTGAGCAATGAGCACATAGCATTTATGTTTACTGGGTATTATAAATCATATTGCAATGATATATGCTATGATATATATGTATATGGTATGATGAACATAGGTTTTTCTTTTGGCAGAACCAGGGATCGAACTCAGGCCCTTGCACTTGCCAGGCAGGCGCTTATTCTACTGAGCCATCTCCCTGGCCCCTTTGTTTTGTTTTTGAGATAAGGTCTTGTTATGTAATTCAGACAGGCTTGGTACTCACTGTGTATTTGAAGCTGGCCTTGAACTCATGGAGCTCTTTTTGCCTCAGCCCACTGAATGCTAGGATTTTAGGCATGCGCCATCATGCCTGACTTCATGCGTAAGTTGTATGCAAATATTGCAACCTTTGTATATACAAAATAGGATAGATATATAGCTACTTTCTCTTAATTCAATGAGAAGAAAGATTAGTACTAATAGTGTTTTGGACAGGATATCATGTCTGCATGTTGTGCTATGAATACTATGAAGACAATATGCAATGTATTAATTATTGAAACTGTCCTATTAATTGGTTTTGAAACTGTCTCACTGCTATTTGTTTCTCAATAAAATTAATAAAAAAAGATACTTAGCCAAGAGAAACAAAAGCATGATCATATATTAAAAAAAATTATTATAAGGACTTGAGCGTCTGAGGACTTTGGTAGCTGTGAAAGTCTTGGCACTGGTTCCTATAGACATGGACGAATGCATGCTAAGTAAGTGAAGCCGCATGTCGCACTGGAGATGCTGAAACACGAGAGGTGCGCTGTACTCATGGCGCATCCAGATGGAGCCAGGAGTGAGGTACGTGGCTGAGTGGGTGTGGCTCAGTGCCTGCTTCCGCTCAAGGGTTCTGTGCCACCTGCTGTCCATCCTTCCCCTCCCGCATGTCACCTCACCCTTTGGTTCTCATGCTCACCCAACTGTGCAGAGGTTCATATCAGGTTTCTTCCTAGATGAAAGTCGGGGACTCTGGTAGAGGGAACCTTGGGTTTAAAGTAGGACTTAGGGCTTTGACCCTGAGATTTGAAGTTTGCTTGTAACAGTGGAGTTTGTGAAGAGTCTCTTGTTAAAGGCTCAGCCTCATACAAGCAGTGAAGGGCACTAAGCTGGATTCCAGAACCTGCGTGCTCCTCTGCCTGCCACTCATTTCCTCTGGTAGCCCGAGGGATGGCGAGAAACCCCTAGATCTGTGCTGTCCCAGCAAATCCCAGCAAAGCTGGGATCAATCTGGCAAACCCCCAGCACATCTGCAGCAGCTCCAAATTTTGAAAACATGCTTTGGTGTCCTGAGCAAGTGCATGTGTCTCCTGTTGGTGGGTTGCCCCCCCCCCCCCCCCGGGCTCTGCAAGGCTCTGAGCTGCCAGCTGTGTCCACTACTGTAGCTGCCACTGCACGTGCTGCCCTGGAATGAGAAAGGCCTGAGTAGGGCCAGAGCTAATCTTCTGCCCAGGAGCAGAAAGCAGAGGGGAGGCTATGGTCCAGACCTGAGGTTTCTTTGTGTCTTAGGGCTATGGTATCTTTAAGCTTCTTTTCTTCTCCCACTGTCTTGGAGAGCCATTGCTGTCATTTAAAACATAGTTCCTCAGCCTGCCTGTTCTCTGACACAGAACACTCCAGCTCCACTACATTAGCATGTGCAACTCTGCAAAGCCTAAACAATTTAAATTTCATTATCTGGTATAGTGTTTGCCTGGAGGAGTGTTTCCTGAAGCAGAGGCAACTGTGAGGGCACAAAGAGATGTTTTTCCCTCTGCACAGTCAGGACTATTTTCCTTCTTTCTTGGGGGAGGTAAAGGGAAAACTAGGGGTCCTTACCAAGGCTCTTCTACTTTGCAGCTGTCCACCACCAGAAGAGGTGGCCTACATCCTAGTGCATGAGTCAGTGGAGCTAAAAGTCCCTCTTTTGGGGAGAGAGGCCAGCTCTTTTGCTGGATGACAAGGTGTATTTTAGTCCCATTGATCAGTCATTGTGATGGAAAGACCTCGGGTGTCATTAGTGTTAGTATAGTAGTTTCCAATCAGTTTGGATAAGACCTCGAGTAACCAGGGGCTTGTGGCTGACACTGATAAGGCCAAGTATAACACCTTCCTGTGTTGCTTTTAGGATGTGGACTGCCTTTTAAAAGTTAGGGCTGTGAGGGCTGGGGAAATGGCTCAGTGGAATAAGCACTTCCCTGGCAAGTGCAAGGGACTGAGTTCAGTCCCCGGTTCCGCAGATTGCCAGGGAGAACTGATTCTGGCAGTATGATGTCCTCAAAGCACCTTGCCCCCGAACCTGGGGAGTTAGCTGTGCTCTTCATTGACCTGTTCACTCCACGTAGCACCACTGAGCAACTGCCATGTGCCACACTCCTCTGAGCCTTGGGGGTAGCAGTGAGCAAAGCAGGCTCTTGAGCTCCAGGAGCCTTCTAGTCCAGGGCGGGGCACAGAGGAGAAAGTAAATAGGACGGGTTAGCAAGTTACGGGGTGTGTTGAGATGTGAGGACTCCATCTCTGCAGGCTCCATTTCTTCAATTGCAGAGTGAGAGCGCTGTCCCTTCCTTCCCGCCCATCTGTAGGTTTCTGTAGGAGTTTTTGCATTGCTTTATAAATCCAGTCATTTCTCTTAGTCTCTCTCTCTTGCATGCAGATGTCCTTTTTTAAATTTTTCTATTGATTTTACTTTTAATAGAGATTCTCAATAATTCTTTAGTAAATGCACATCTGCTTATAGCAGTATATAAGAAAATTCAATTGGAAAATGAAAATAAGGCACATTGATAATTTATTTTTTTATTGGTGCCTATTAAACCCTCCATATACCCTTCTCCCTCCATTCCCTTCCTCTTATCTAACTAGTCTTCCTTTACTCCATTGACTAAAAATATAGTCATCTTTATTAGGTTTTACATATTAGAGGGAGTGTATGATTATTTGTCTTTCCAAGTGTGGCTTATTTTGTTCAATATGATAGTCTTTCATTCTGTTTATTTTCCTGCAGATAAAACAATTCTGTTCTTCTTCATAGCTGAGTAATGCTCCATTGTGGGTATATTATACCACATTTTCTTTATCCATTTATCTGTTGATGGGACCTACAGTGGTTATAAATCTTTTTTTTTTATGGTTATACATGTTGGCTATTGTGTATTATGCCCTAATAACCATGAGTGTGCAGGTGTTCCCACAACATACTAACTTTATTATTAGATTTTTTAATGGAAAAAATGATATTTCATAATAATAGAATAACAGTAGTTAATGCATTGCACATTGTTATCTTCAAAGTAGTTATCTTCAGAGTGTTAAGATATGGGCATAAAAATCCTCCAAAAGATATTAGCACAAACCGTTCTTTTCAGCAGCAGTATAACTAGTCACATTTTTTTCATTTTCCTTGCTTCCTTCCCCCCTGCCCTTCACTCTAGCTCTTCTTGCCTTTTGAACCACTTCTTTCCATATCTGTTGTACTTTTGGGCCCTTATCTATTCTTTCACACCCTAGGGGAGACCATATGATCTCTACACATGTGAATCTGATTTATTTTTTTCTTGTAATCATGCAGATGTGATTTATTTCCCTTATGAGTAGGGCCTCTTGTATCCATTTAACTATACAAGTCTCTAATTTATACGTTTTTATGCCTGAGTAGTACTCTATTATATAAAAAGACCGTATCTTTTTTTTTTTTTTTAATCATTCCTCAGTTAATGGACATTTGGGTTGTTTCCAAGATCTAGCTATTAGAAATTGTGCCTCTATAAACATGGGTGCATATATCATTGTGGTGTGATGTTTTTAATTTTTCTTGGAAGATAGCCAAAAGGAGAACAGCTGTGTTGAACGGGACCTCTAATCCTAGGTTTTTGAGGAATCTCTATACTGATTTTCACAGTTGTTACACTGATCTATACTTCCACCAACAGTAAAGGGTTTTTCTCCACAGTCCTGCCTGTATTTGTTATTGGTTGATTTCTTGATGATAAACATTCTTTCTGGACTGAGATGGATTCTCAAGAGTTGTTTTAATTTGCATCTCTCAAATGGTCAATAACTTTGAGCATTTGTTCATATATTTATTTGCTGTTTTCATTTCTTTTTCTGAGAAATATGTGTTCATATTAGATGCCTATTTTTTTTTTCTTTTTTCCTGCATTTAGGACAGGGTCTATAGGGTCTCACTGTGTAGATCCAGACTCACAGTGATTCTCCTGAGTTCTGCCTCCCAAGTGCTGGGATTACAGGCAGGCGCCACCATGCCCAGTCTTCATTGCAGTCTCAGTGCACCTTGTGGGCAGGCCGGCACGGCATACTGGGCATTGAACCCCAGCCACTGAGCTCTGCTTAAGCAGGCACTTTAGTCTGCTGAGCTATCAGGTCAGCCCCTAGATGCCTATTTTTGGATTGGGTCTTTGAATTTGGGGGATGTGGACATGCTAATTTTAAATGAATTCTCTATCTTGGTTCTTGGTTTCTGGTGATTTATTTATTTTTGGTACCAGGTCTCAAAGTCAGGACCTTGCCCTTGCCAGGCAGGTACTTGTGTCACTGAGCTATAACCTTGGCTCTAGTGTGTATTTTACAAAGTGACCTAGAAATTAAACTCTTACAAATAAATTCTACATCAATCATAATTCTTCATATGTTAACTATCTAGTATCCAAGACCCACCCACATTTTACTCAGGATATCCCTCCCTGGTGTCCTTTTATGGATCTGTATTCTTCTATAGCAGTACATGAAGGAAAAATGGCTCTAGGACATTATATCCCAGTGTGTTCCTGAAATCTGTGTAGTTTAGTGTCCTTGGTTGCTTTTCTTTTGTTGCTGAGACAAAATATCTGACACCCAAAGTTAAAGGAGGAAAGGCTTATTTAGCTCACTGTTTGTGGATGTTTCAGTCCATAATTTGGCTGGCCTCCAAGGCAGGATGGTACATGGAAGAGGGACAGCCACTCATGGTAGTGGAAGACAGCCAAAGTAAAGAGGGAGACAAAAGATATAAGCCTCTTTCTGTCCTTTGTATTATATCCTGCCTACCAGGGTTAGGGTGGTGCCAGTCTAATCAATGATCTGATCCAGCAATCATTTGCCCTTAATCCCAGCACCCATAGTCTTAGAACCATGAATCAATCACACAGTCTAGACTTATCTGTCTCAGAAAAGCCCCATCTCAAACTACATGAAGCTTTGGTGGTGGTGGTGGATAGATCTAAACAGTTAGTACAGGAAAGTTTGGATGCATGAAATCACATGATTTCAGGTAGCTGCACCTGCTCTCTCCAAGAGAAGGTTGATTTATAGCTATGTATTATAGGTTCCACTGATTCTAGAGAAGAGTTTAACAAATATTTCCATAATAGGCTGAGTAGTAAATATTTCCAGCTTGAGCAGAAATACTCTATTGTAGAGCTTGAACATGAACATGGAAATAATGAGTATGGCCAGATTTGGCTGTTTCCTGCACTCAGGAATAGCAACTCAAGAACCAGGCAAATAATCTTTCATATCACAAAGAAAGCAAATTAGAAAAATATTTATTTGTCATTGAAAAACAAAGGAGCGTATGGGATATTTGGAGATAATGGAAATATTCTTCACTTTCACCATGGTTTATATCATGTGGGTGGGCAGATGCATTTGTCAAACCCCATCAAGTTGTATAGTTAAAACTCATGCATATAATTGAATGTAAATTATAACTTCCCAAAGTTGACAAGGACTCTTGGTTCTTTCTAGCTTATGGTAGACAAATCCTCTCTCTGAAAACAATGAAAAAAGGCTGAGTAAACTGTAAATATGTCAGAGGACATACAAACAGTCAGGATTTGAGAGGTCAAAATCCTGGAAAAAAGGAAAATTAACTGTGGTGAGTTCAACATTCTCTGCTGATTTTCCCTTTGAGGAATTTGTTGATTTGTAAGTAACACAAGCTGCTTTAAAGTCATAGTAACATCATGTTTTAGTCTTGATGCAAGAAATGATAGACTGAAGGAGTAGTATAGAAAGTTGAACTAAAGCTACAGGCATATTGGTGATAACAGAAGCAAATTGCAGTACTGTGAAAAAAGTTGCCTTTTTAGCATATGGTGTGAGATCCATAGATAGCCATATGGAAATAAGTGAATCTTCGTTCTTGTTTTGTATATGAAACTCAGTTCTAGTTGGATCATAGATCTACAGATGAGAGGTAAAGCAATAAAGATGAAAGACGAAGATACATCCACAACTTTGGGTAAGCAGAGATTTAAAACAAATTTTATTTTATTAGTACATGTTTGCTGAACGTAAGGTTAATGTTCATCTTAGGGAGTAGGTATATGTATGTAGACATCTTGATTTCTGTTTTATTCCCCTTTTCCTCCCCACCGACTTGCTTCCTTCTGTTTCTAAGTCCCCAGTCCCTGTTTTCATTATTATTGTCACTATTTTTAGTGCGTATTCATGACATTATGAATGTTTACACTCATTGTGGGTATTTGTAACACACATGTGACTCTTCTTCAATCTTTTTACTTCCCCATTCCTCCCTCCCTTCTGTGGTCTCCTGGACTCCTCTCTGTTTGCAAAAAGATCTGCCTCCCTATTTCTTTTCATCATGCTTTTATTTCAGTCTTTTATTTGTACTTTACCTTGCTCAAATGAGGTATATCATATGATATTTAGACTTGTGTGTCTGATTTATTTCACTTAACATTATATTTCCTATTTCCTACAATGCCTTGAATTTATTCTTCTTTATAGCCAAGGAGTAATCCACTATAGATACTACATTTTCTTTTTTAATATTTAATTTTAATTTGTATATATTTACAGTTCATAGTGATTACATTCATTGTAAAGAATTGGTTCATGTATATAACACATTTCAATTCTTTCATTTCTCTTTTTCCTCAGTCCTCTTCTTGTCAGAATCAGATTCATTTATTTATCTTGTAAGTCCTTATAAAGTTAATTTTCATACATCCAGGTTAGTATCCACACATTTTCTTTATCTATGCATCTGTTGATAGACATACAGGATGCTTGCAAGATTTAGCTATTATGGATTGTGCTGCTGTAAACATTGGTGTGCATGTATTTCCGTAATAGGATGTCTTTAGCTTCTTTGTTATGATACCTTGAAAGAGACTAACTGGGTTAAATGGAATTTCTAGTTTTAGTTCTTTGAGAAATCTCCATACTGTTTTCGTTAGTGATTGTTCTAGTTTACATTTCTTTCAGCAATGTAAGAGGGTTCCTTTTTTACTGCAGCCTTTGCTATTATTTGATTTCCTGATGATTGCTATTCTTCCTGGCTTAAAATGAAATCTTAGCATTGTTTTAATTTGCACTTCTCTAATGGTTGGAGATATATGAACTTTTTCATGTGTTTATTGGAGATTTGTACTCCTGGAAGTGTTCATCCACTTTACCTGCCCATAAATGAACCTAAGAGTTCGAGCCTTAAAGGAATAAATAGAGTAGATTGGATTATGTTAAGATTAAGATATTCTATTTATCACAAAATTATACTATAAGTGGAAAATCAAATCACAAATAGGAAAAGATATTTCTTTGTCCTCTCTTTGTATATCTATGTATGAATCATCAACAAAGGACTTGTATTCAGAGTACACAAAGAGCTCCTACTAAGTAAATAAGAAAAAAAACAGGCAATCCTACAGGAAATATTGGGAAGAGACGAACAGTTATTCCATTCAATATGATATCCAGATAACCAATAAGCTTTATTGATGAGGGAAATGAAAATTAAAACCATAGAGACACTACTGCGTGCTACCGGAATGATTAAAAATTAAAAGCACGATAATACTAATGGAGTGGCACACATGTGCAACAAAAGACACAAAAGATAGCTACATAAGCCTATCCCTCCTTAATTCTTGGTGTTGGGTATTTTGTCCCAGCAACGAAAGAAAAGTAACTAAGAAATGTATTTTCATTCTATATTTGGTTGTGGAATTGCTAATCACAAACTCTAGAAAATTCCCCAATGACTGCATGAAGCTTTGGGGGGACAACTAGATGCAAGCCATAACATTCTGCACAGGCCCCCCAAAGAGCCATGCTCATCCCTTTATGTAAGAGGCATTTTAGTCCATTTCGAAGACTTGCCAAAGTCCTAATGGTTTCAGTATTGCTGAAAATTCAAATTCCTACATCTTCTCCAAGATCTAAGACAGACTCTTAGCTGTGAGCCCCTGTACAAATGAAAAGCTAAACACTTCCAGCACTCAATGGCACAAGAGAAACATTACCATTCCAAAAGGTACGAACAAGGGGATGCAAAGCACTACAACTAAAGTAAATCCCAAATCCAGGAAGGCAAACATTAAGTCCTGTAGTTCCATGTGAATTTGAAGCAACCTGTGGCAAATTGTGAGCTCCATATGGCTTCATTTCTATGGCAGTTTCAGTGGTAGTTCCCATGGCTTCCCTCTTAGGCCTGCTTTGCTCCATCCTTGCAAATTTCCTTAGATGGTGATCCATGTTCTTGGCTTTTCCAAACTTCTGCGGTTTCCACTGCATGTTAGGCTACTCACCCTCTGCTTTACACACTGCCCTCCCAGGGGCACACTGCCTGGCCCCCAGGCCTCCTGAAATCTAGGTGGCAGCCTTCCTATCCTCAAAACTCTTGCATTCTGCAAGTGCCTAAAATCAAAGCCATGTGGATGATGCCAAGGTCCGCTGCTAGCTGGAGAGTAACCAGGCTTTCTTCTGCCTTTGCTGCAGGGTCAAGAGCTTGGGTTGCTGTTCACTCTGACCCTGATTCTGAGGAACAAATTATCTCTCTCTCTCGCTCTCCTCTCTCTCTCTCTCTATTTCTCTCTCTCTCTCTCTCTCTCTCTCTCTCTCTCTCTCTCTCTCATATATATATATATATTTCATTGAGGCAGAAGTAGCAATCAGACAGTTTCAAAACAGGTAAGTAGAACAGTTACAATAATTAATATACTGCATATTGTTGTCTTTGTAGTAGTTATTCATAGTACAAGATACAGACATGATATCTTGTATAAACACTATTAGTTTAAAACTTTCTTATCATTGAAAAGGATTTTTTTTTTTGCTGGCTCAGGCTGCCAAAAGGGAGGATCTGTTTTGGCATGTTGAGCTGGGGATCAAACCATGGTCCCCTGTGCCTGGCTGAGTTTGCCCATGTAGGCACTTAAACAATTGAGCTAACTAGCAAGCCCCCCTGAGGAACAAATTCTCTATGCCACTGTAATTCTGGAAGCTGGTGTGGCTGCTGCCTCCATTTTTAAAATTTTGTTTGGTACAGGATCTTGCTATACAACTCATAATGATCCTCCTGTCTCAGCCTCCCAGTGCTGGGATTACAGATATGTACCACCATGCCCAGTTTCAGTGGTCAGCATGGTGCACTTGGGGTTCTGGAGCCTGCATGACATGTGGTACCAGCAATAGAACCCTGGTCCTTGTGCTTGCCAGGTAGGTGCTTAGATTTCTGAGCTATTTCCCTATCCCACCCCTTCCATTCTGGAACATGGTTCTCTTCACCTTTCTCCAAGCAAAGTCTTTCACAGTTTCTGGAAAGAGTAGAGACCTGCTGCTTCTTGTGATGCCCTCAGGCATCACTATTCTCTTGTTCTTTCTCCGCAATGGAGATCCTCTCAGCTCTATCTTTGCAGCCCACATCTTTATTGGTGCTTCCTTTCTGGCCAAACTCACATTTTAAATCATCCTGCTTGGTTCTTTGCTCTTGATTTTCAACATAAACCTTTTTAAAAGTCCCCAACAATAGCCATGCTACTGCCTCAGTATTTCACTGCCTTAAAATGTCTTTTTTCTAGATTAATCAGTCCACAGCACTTAATCTCAAGTCTCAGGCAGTCTCTGGATACAAGCAAAATGCAGACTTTCTGCCAAGTAATAACGCATCATCTGGAGTCCAACAACCAATGCAGTCCCTTTTCCCAGCAGAAACCTCCCAAACCTGGTCTCTATAGGTAGGATTTCTATCAGTCTTCTGAGCTCTGACAAGAATCTCCCATACAGAACAGCTGAAGGTGTTCCAATGCTTCTCTTTCATGTGACATCTCCAAATATTTTCTGTCTCTTCCCATAAGCTATTCCCAAAGGCTCTTGAACAACATAATCAGGTATAGTCACAGCAATGACCCCACTTCTTGGTACCAAGTTCCATCTTAGTTACTTTTCTCTCATTGCCGGGACAAAATATCCAATACCAAGAGTTAAGGAAGTGAAGATTAAGGGCCGGCCAAATACCTCAGCAGATTAAAGCACCTGCAAGCAGGTGCAGGGGTCCGGGGTTTGATCCCTGGGCCTGCCCTGCCAGCCTGCCCCCAGGGTATGCTGAGATGGCAATTGATAATGGATGTGGTGGTGTGCACCTGTAATCTCAACTCTTGGGAGGCTAGAAGCAGGCAGATCACTATGAGTCTGACCAGCAGTGAGACCCTGAACACCCAGTAGACCTTTACCTAAAATAAAAAAAAAGTAAAGGTTTATTTAGCTCACAGTTTGTGGAGGTTTCAGTCCATACTCAGTTGGCTCTAAGGGAGAGTGGTACACGGAAGAGGGCAGCCGATCATGGCTGTGGAAGACAGCAAAGAGCAGAGGGAGGGGCAGGGGTTGCAGCAGCTAGCAAAGCTCTTTCGCTTCCTTATGTTGTATTCAGATTACCCATCTCAGGGTGGGTGTAGCACTCACAACCCATAATCCCTTTATTGGATCATGATTTAATCACAAACTCTAGAAACTGCCCCAGTGACTGCTAGAGGCTTTGGGGGAACAACTAGACACAAAGCATAGCAACACATAAATGCATATGTGCTCCAAAAGACGTATAAATATGTTCATGGTAACAATCTGTGCGATAACCACAACCTGAATGTAACGTCCCTGAATCCTTAAGAGTAGTATATTCATACAACAGAATACTATACCGTGCTGCAATATTATGTAACAACGTGGATGTCTTACGTGTAGCCAGATACAAGTAAATACATATTGTATGTTTATATTCAAGTTCATGTAGAAGGAAAATCAGTTTATCTTTTTATAATTTAATACAGTAGTTATCTTTGGTAGGAAGGGAATCTTTATTGACAGATGGGAATTTTAGGGGCTTTGGGGATGCTGGTGATGTTCTGTTTGTCTGATGGTGGTTACCTGGGTGTACTCATTGATAATTCATTGACTTTTACACTTTTCTACTGTGGTATACATCAATAATAAAGTTTCCTTCAAAAGTATAGATTCTGGAAGCTGTTGCTATTACAGCTCTTGGATTTTGTCACTTGGGAGCTGGAAATTTGGAAAAGGAGCAAGTGATAAAGTCCAAGTTATTCAGATATCTAACTTCAAGATTATATGGAGATGACTTATTTCGTCCCTGCACACTGTGAGTGCTTTAGCTCTGTGGTCTCCTAGGCAGCTGAGGGCCAGCAAACAGTAAAATAGCCTTTTCTGTGGCTTTATTCTCCTTGTTTCTTGAGACAGTCGTGCTGTTGTTTGCAAACTGGTCTTGACTTGCAAACTTCCTGCCTCAGCTTCCTGAACAGCTGGTATTATAGGCAGTGGGCGCCATGCCTGGCTGTTTTCTCTGCTTGAGAGACACTAGGACCCTGTGCTTTCAACTTTTTCTCTAAGAGATGGTGATGATGGTGTACAGAACACTGTGGACTGGAGGATGAAAACCAGTTATGCCTTTTCCCTCTCAATCTTCCCCTTCTGCCCCCTCCTTTTTTCTTATTCGGCTATGAAAAAGTCAGAATTCTTGCTAGCGAGCCTACACCCACAGGCCCCAAAGACAGAAAGACATTTATTAAAAGGAAGATGTAATTAGCATTTTGTGGCCTGAGACACATCTAAGAATCAGAACACTCTCAAACCTAGACCCAGTGGGCAGTGTAGAAGGCTGCCTCGAGCGGGCAAGCATTCCATTTCTGGGAAGCTGAATGGAAAGATGTTTCATTAATGAGATTCAAAGACTTCATTTGGTTCAACAGCACTGATGTCTGCCTATCAGGGCCCAGCTGCTCTCTCTGAGTCCTTTATGCTGTGTGGTTTGGGATTCCCCAGCAGTTAAGCCCTGTCAATCTTTCATTGCACTATGCTCACTTAAAGAGGAGATATATCCTTTGCAGGCAATAGGCTTTTTCAGGGCCAGCCAAATAGCTCAGTGGATTAAAGCACCTGCAAGCAGGAATAGGGGCCAGAAGTTTAATCTGAAGGCCTGCTGAGTCAGCCCCACCCCCCGGGCATGCTGAGATGGCAATTGAGACTGGGAGTGGTGGTGTGCACCTGTAATCTCAGGAGGCTGTAAACAGGTGGATCACTATGAGTCCAATCTAGTAGTGAGACCCTGAACACCCTGTAGACCCTTCCCTAAAATACAGAAAAAAAAAAAAAAAAAAAAAA
>PVKA01036252.1:0-21976 GCA_004027165.1 Ctenomys sociabilis
AAAAAAAAAAAAAAAAAAAAAAAAAAAAAAAAAAAAAAAAAAAAAAAAAAAAAAAAAAAAAAAAAAAAAAAAAAAAAAAAAAAAAACAGATCACATTTAAAGGAAAACCCATCAGAATAACAACAGATTGCTCTTCACAAACTATCAAGGCAAGAAGAGCACAGAGCAAAGTACTTCAGGTTCTCACTATGCAGTTCAGGCTGGTCTCCAGCTCACTTTGTAGCTCAGGCTGGTCTCGAACTCACAACAATCCTCCTGCCTCAGCCTCCCAGTGCTGGGATTACAGTCATGTGCCACCACGCCCGGCTCTTAGTATTTCTTTACTATCCTGAAAACGTGTTCTTAGTTCAATTGTTTTGAAACGTATAATTTTTAATTAATTAGTATTTAATTTTCTGAATATTGCTTAATCTTAATTTTTAAAGATTTATACTATATCTTTAAATTGCAATTTATCTAAAAGACATCATATATCTTCTAGTATTATAAATTTTAAAAAGTAAATTTCTATTTCCCATTGACTTCATATTACTTCTTCCCTGTCTTTTATTTTATGTATGTATGTATGTATGTATGTATGTATGTATGTATGTATTTATTTTGGTGGAACTGGTGATTGAAATCAGGCCCTTGCACTTGCCAGGGAAACGCTTATTCCACTGAGTCATTTACCCGGCCCTTTCTCTGTGTTTTATACACACATTCCCACACATATATATGCAAAAAAATGCTTGTATATCCCAACACAGCTTGGTACTGTTTCATAGAAATCTTCAATGACCTTTTAAATAGGGTTCATCTAATCTATTTTTTTTTTTTTTTTTTTTTTTTTTTTTTTTTTTTTTTTTTTTTTTTTTTTTTTTTTTTTTGTCTTTTTGAGACAGGGTCTCACTATGCAGTTCAGGCTGGCTTTAAGCTCACTTTGTAGCTCAGGCTGGTCTCGAACTCACAACAATCCTCCTGCCTCAGCCTCCCAAGTGCTGGGATTACAAGCATGTGCCACCACGCCCGGCTTAATCTATTTTATATAGTCCTGCAGAACTACCACTTTGAGAGCTCTTTATTGTTCATCCAGGAGCATACTGCAATTTGTCTTTCCTTTTGAATTATGCTCTTTGTTATTTCCTATATGCTACATCTGGAGGTATTAAAATATTTCAAGTTTGTATAACTAGAAAATATTTTACTTTTAGTTTTCAAAGGTATGTTTGCTAAGTATACAGTTCAAAGAGGATAAATTTTTTTTTCTTTCAGTCCTTTAATTAGTCTAGTTTTTTATACACTTGGTCCTTTTTTTTTTCTTTCTAATGTGGAATAAGATGCTATTTAGTTTTGTTCTTCCATAGATAATATTTTTATGTATATGTTTTAATCATTTTTTTTCTTTACAATAAGTTTTGAACAATTTCATTTTTGTGTATCTTAGTATGATTTTATTTAAATTTCTTGTGCAAAAGGTTCATTTTTCTTGAAAATGTGGTATTATAAGTTGAGCTAAATTCAGAAATTTTAAATATTTAAGTATTTATTGCCGGGCGTGGTGGCACAGGCCTGTAATCCCAGCACTCGGGAGGCTGAGACAGGAGGATTGTTGTGAGTTCAAGACCAGCCTGAGCTACAATGTGAGCTTAAGGCCAGCCTGAACTGCATAGTGAGACCCTGTCTCAAGAAGACAAAAAAAAAAAAAAAAAGATATTTATTGCCTAGTCCTTTCTACTATGAGAATTCTAATTATATGAATATAAGCTTTTTGGTTTTGACACAGTGAACTATTATGACTTTCTTCTTTTTTTTATTTTTGGCAGAACCAGGAATTGAACTCACGCCCTTGCGCTTGCCAGGAAGCACTTATTTCACTGAACCATCTCCCCAGCCCCACTTTCTTCATTTTTATTTAGGACAATTTTTATTCTTATATTCATTTATGTTTATAAATAATGTATTTACAAATATTGCAATTTGCAATCTATTAAAAAATTAAAATAAAAATGAAAAAAAGATTCAGTGAAATAAACCTGTACCCAGACACCTGCTGTGTATATGTATTTAATCCAGGTAACCATAACAATCTATTAAAACAGTAGTTCTACTGGCCCAGTAATGAAAGACATGTAATGTCAGGTGAGAAGAGAAAGTATTTCCTGAATCACTAGAGGACAGCGGAGGTAGCACAGGCGGGAATGGCTGGGCGTGCAGCTCCTCTCCTCATGTATCTGCCTTAAACTCCTGCCTGTGGTATAATAGTGTCTGTAAGTATAATATCATGTATGCACCTTCTATGATACCAAAACATTATGGAAACAGTTTGCAATGTATTAATTTATCAAATCCATCTAGTCAAGGTGTCTTAAAACTGTCTCACTGATATTTGTACTTCAATAAAACAAAACAAAATAACAAAACTCCTGCCTGTGCAGGAGTCTCCATGGGATTCATCAAGACCCCGCCAGTCACCCTGGAAGCTAAAATGGGACTGCAGCAAGACCATGTCACCTCTGGGCCTCTCTTGTCTATGAAATAAGGAGACAGGTCCAACCAAGTCTGCAGAGCCCTTCCGGCTCAAGCATCCTAGAAAGTGAAAGCCAGAGACAACCAGGACAGCAATGGTAGCACAGCAATCTCTTCCTACAAGTACTATAAGTCTTTGTATCTTATTTTTTGAATTGGTGCGGAATTGTCCATATGTATGGGTACCGTGGGATATTTCTATACATGTGTGCATTTGATAATGATCTAATCACAGTGACTATCTCATACATAATTTCAAATATTTATCCTTTCTTTGTGGGAAGACTATTTTAAGAAATTATTCTGGCTATGCAATTTATTCTTTTATTTATATTTAATACAGGGTCTATGGGATCTCATTACACAGATTGGACTCAGTGATTCTCCTGTTTTCAGCCTCCTGAGCACTAGGATTACAGGCATGTGAGCCACCATGCTCAGTCCCAATTGGCCTCTCAGCATTCCCCGGGGCGGGGCCAGCATAGCACATTGAGGATCTAGCCCTGTCCCTGTGTCTGCCAAAGCAGACACATTAATCCATTGAGCTATCTGGCTGGCCCTCATGTAACTTACTCTTATAGGAAGCGAGTGGCTAGCTTCCTATAAGACATGGCAGGTGAATGGGCAGATGGCAATATGATCGTACAGGCTTTCAGATAGCAGATACATTATATTTTAAGAAATTGGTTGTAGCCAGGCATGGTGGTGTCCACCCATAATTCCAGCAGTTCAAGGCCAGCCTGGGCACTATAGTGAATTCCAGGCCAGCCTGCAAAACTGTTTAAGAAAGAAGAAAAGGAAAGGGAAAGAAAGAAAGAAAGAAAGAAAGAAAGAAAGAAAGAAAGAAAGAAAGAAAAGAAAGAAGGAAGAAGGAAGAAAAGAGAAGAGCTGGGATGTAGCTGAGTAGTTGACTTTGCCCAACATGTGCATGGGTAACGGCTTGTGCATAGGTGTCCCCGCAAAGCCTCATGCAGTGGGGCAGCTTCTGGGGTTTGTGATTGATTATTGTGGGTGTGGATGCCGCACACGCCCTGGGGCAGGTGGTTTGCTCTACAATGTTAGGAGGGGAGAGAGGCTGGCTGGCTCCAGGTGCTGCCTCCACTCCCTTTGCCACTGTGAACAGCTGACCTCTGCCATGTGCTGCTCTGCCTTGCAGCCAGCTGAGTACGGGCTGAAAGCTCTACTGACTGTGAGCTCAATAGTCCTTTCCGTCCTTTATTTTGGGTGCTGGACATTTGTCCCAGCAAAGAGAGAAGAGTAACTGAGATAGCATGGTGAAATAGGTAACTTGGACTTCACTAAGATTAAAAACTTTTGTGCTCCAAACCACAGCATCATGAAAGTAAGAAACAACCGCAGAATGAAATAAAACATATGCAAATCATGTACCTGATAAGGAGTTCGATCCCCGGGCCTGCCATGCTGGCCCCACCCCCGGGGTGTGCTGAGATGGCAATTGAGACTGGGAATGGTGGCACGCACCTGTAATCCCAGCGCTTGGGAGGCTGTAAAGAGGAGAATCACTACTAGTCCAATCATGTAGTGAAACCCTGTAGACCTTGTGCTAAACACATAAAAAAGTAAAACTAAATAAAGAAAAATTACAACAGGCATCCTTGAAATCCAGAGGTTTGAAAGAAAATATTTTGAAAACTTATAGTCCAATAAATTAGAAAATCTTGGTTGGGGTTTAGCTGGCAAACATGAGGTCTTGAGTTCAATTCCCAGGATCCTCCCCAAATAAATAATTATAAAATGTGAAAGAAATGGATAAATTCTTAGATGTAAGATTTACCAAAATTGAACCAAAAGACAAAGCAGAAAAAAACTTTTATAAGCAATCAGACAGAGGTCTACTGTCTAGAATATATAAAGAACTAAGATATAACAGGGCCCTCAGATTTAAAGACCCAATTCAGAGATGGGCATCTGAGATGAATACACACTTCTCAGAGGACGAAATTAAAGAAGCGAATAAATATATGAAAAAATGCTCCACATCACTAGCCATCCGTGAAATGCAAATAAAAACAACACTGAGATACCATCTCACTCCAGAAAGAATGGCTATCATAAGGAAATCAACCAACAACAAATGTTGGCGAGGTTGTTGGGAAAAAGGAACACTTCTCCACTGCTGGTGGGAATGTAGATTGGCACAACCATTGTGGAGGTCAGTGTGGAGACTCCTCAAAAGAGTAGGACTAGAAATCCCATTCAAGCCGGCTATCCCCCTACTGGGAATTTTCCCAAAGGAAATGAAAACATTGTATCATAGTGATATATGTGTGCCTATGTTTATAGCAGTACAACATGTGATAGCAAAATCTTGGAAACAACCAAGATGTCCATCACATGGAATGATTGAAAAAGATGTGGTATTTCTATATAATGGAGTATTACTCAGCTGTTAAGAATGATAAGTTTGAAGCATTTATACTGAAGTGGATGCCACTTGAACATATACTCATAAGTGAAATAAACCAGACATTTATGTGTAAATATCATATAGTCTCCCTAGTATAAGAAGCGAAAAGCAGAAATACAAATGGAAATGTACAACAACAACTAAAATCAATTGAGTCCAATAAGGCAAAGTGAATGGCTTATCTTGCAGGATACTAATCAGCTTTTCTTCTGGATGGTTAACAACCTAAGTTCACAGATCAAAGTTAGAGAAATAGAAGAGCCACAAGGCCAGCCAACATTTTGGCCCTAGCCTTTCTAGGTCAGGGAAGACTCAGGACATAGGAGAACCTGTACTGCAACATCATGAAACTCAGTTGAGCTCCAAATTTTCTGAACAAGGAGATTATGGAGCCACAGAGGAAAGAGATCGAAGTTCTATTGTGTTCCTGGGAGAGTCACATGGAGAGAAAACTTTCTCTCAGGTTCTCAGAGAGAGCAAACTGGTCAAGCATTGGCTGTGACTCATCCACATGGATGACACAGACAAAGGATCTACAGAATAAGGTACAGGACTATAAGACAAACCCTGAGGTGACTTCACTGACCTCATAAGAAACATAAAGTACATGTGTTGGTATATAAGTGTTACTCTATCTAGGTTTTAATCATCCAGCAGAAAAGTATAAAAATGAAGTATACATCGCAGGGCCATAATATTGAGTTGAGCTGTAAATGGCTATGGTCGACAACTTCTTTGAATAACTCACCATTGTTGTGGAATGCTGGACTGCGTTGGATTGTGTTGTCGAGTTCAAGCACCTAAGTTAGTTGAATGGCAATGGAGTGCCCATCTCTGACAGGTGTAGACAAAGGAAGGGGCATAGAAAGGAAGAATCATGATGTGTGTGTATGGACAGTACAGTTGGGATAGATAACGCTGTGTTTCTACATAATTCTATGAGAGGCAAGATTTGCACTAATGGTGGTTGGACAGTATATTATGTCAGCTTCTAGTACTATGGACAACCACTAGGAAAATAACAAGGTAGAAAGTATTAATTATTGAATCTTTGATGTAATTCAGGTATAAAAAATAAGATACACAAAGAGCTACACTCTTAATTTACTGATAAGAGACATATACTATAATTATGTCTGTAAGTATAATATCATGGCCGGGCGTGGTGGCGCAGGCCTGTAATCCCAGCACTGGGGAGGCTGAGGCAGGAGGATTGTTGTGAGTTCGAGACCAGCCTGAGCTACAAAGTGAGCTTATGGCTAGCCTGAACTGCACAGTGAGAACCTGTCTCAAAAAGACAAAAAGACAAAAAAAAAAAAAAAAGTATAATATCATGTATGCACCTTCTATGATACCAAAACATTATGGAAACAGTTTGCAATGTATTAATTTATCAAATCCATCTTGTCAAGGTATCTTAAAACTATCTCATTGATATTCGTACTTTAATAAAACAAAAATTAAAAAATAAAGATAAAAATAAAATAAAAACTTTTAGTCAGTTGTCCCTGAGACAGAAGACTTACAGAGCCTGGTAGAGTGATGGCTTAGTTGTGACCAACGGGTTTGTTTTTGTCTGGTTGGGCTGTAGGCTTGTGCTGCAAACATGCTCCGCCAGATCTTTGCCCAGGCCGAGAAGCCTCCCAGCTTGACCCTCCTTTTCCTGTTTATTGGAGCAGGAGGTCCTGGAGCAGCACTGTATTTGACACGTCTAGCATTGTTCAATTCAGATGTCAGTTGGGACAGGAAGAGTAACCCAGAACCCTGGAACAAACTGGCTCCCAACGATCAATACATGTTCTTCACTGTGAATATGGATTATAGCAAACTGAAGAAAGCTGCTTAAAATGAAAGTCTTTCAGAAGCCATCTGTGCGATTTTCCACTGAACCAAGAAATGCTTCTTATTTAAATGCAAGAAATCATGTTTATTTGTTGGAGTTTATTACAGTTTAACAAATCTCTGGGAAAAAAAAAAAAAAAAAAGACAAGAGACTTATATAACTGGAAAAAAATCAGGACACCCCTCCACTTCCCCACCAAGAGTTTCACTATACAGTTCAGGCTGGCTTTGACCTCACTTTGTAGCCAATCTGTCCTTGAACTCATACGCAATCCTGCCTCGACGTGCTGAGTACTGGAATTATATGTGTTCACTACACCCAGGCCTTCTTGGTTTTTTTCTTTTTTTTTTTGGTGGAACCAGGGATTGAACTCTGGCCCTTGCACTTGCCAGGGAAGCACTTATTCTATTGAGTCATCTCCCTGGCCCTCTTTTCTTTCTTTTTTTTTTGTTTTGGTCTTTTTGAGCAAGCTCTCCCTGTGCAGCTCAGGCTACCCTTGTGCTCACTTTGTTGTCCAGGCTGGTCTCGAACTCACAATAACACAATAATTCTCCTGCCTCAGACGTTCAAGTGCTTGGATTACAAGCATACACCACCATGCCTGGCTCTTTCACTTACTTAAAAAAAAAAAATTGTGATAGGGCTGGGCAGATAGCTCAGTAGAATAAGCACTTGCCTGGCAAGCACAAAGTCCTGAGTTTAATTCCCAGAACCGCAAAAAAAAAGAAAAGAAATTTTAAAAAAAGTTGTTATAAATGTTACAGCACATAAAGATCACATTCATCAGAGGGAATTGGCACATACAGATAACACATCTTAATTCTTTTTGTTTCCCTTGCCTCATCCTTTCCTTCTTTCTCTCCCCTTTTAGAAAAGATCCATCTTCCTGTTTCTCATCATTTTTTACTTTGCACTTTAAACTTATATATATTTTGGATTTCCCATATGATAGACACCATGTGATATTTAGCCTCTGTTCAGAGTTTATTTCATTAGCATAACTGTCTCAAGGTGTATTCATTTCCCTACAAATGACTCAAATTTATCCTTTAAGACAGAGTACTAAGCCGGGTGTGGTGGCATAGGCCTGTAACCCCAGCACTTCAGGAGGCTGAGGCAGAAGGATCATTGTGAGTTCGAGAACAGCCCGGGCTACAAAGTGAGCTCAAGGCCAGCCTGAGCTGTAGTGAGACCCTGTCTCCAAAAGACAAGATAAAAGAAAGAAAAAGAAAAAACAGAATAGTATTCTATCATGTATAAAGAGCACATTTTCTTTCTCCATTCATCTGTTGATGGACATACAGGGCTGCTGCCAAGATTCAGCTCTTTTGAGTAATGCTGCTATGAATATGGATATTCATGGATCGGTTTAACATGCTGTCTTTAATTCTTCTGAAAAGACACATAGAAGAGGAAAGCTGAGTCAAATGGGATTTCTAGTTTTAGGATTTTTTGTTATAATTTCCGTTTTTTTTTAAATTAATTACTTTATTTTATTTTATTTTTTTGGTGGAACCTGGGTTGAACTCAAGCCCTATGCTTGCATGCAAATGCTTATTCTACTGACCTATCTCCCCAGCACCCTAGTTCTAGGTTTTTTAAAAACCTCTATGCTGATTTCTTTCTTTCTTTCTTTCTTTTTTCTTTCTTTCTTCTTTCTTCTGATTTCTTTAATAGTTGTACTGTTTTTAAATTCCCATGAACAGTATAGAAAAATCTTTCCTCAGTCTTTTTTATTATTTGATTATTTGAGTAGCTGTTTTTTCTGGAGTAAGATGGAATTTCCATTTTTTTCTTAGATTCTTTTTTTTTTTTTCTTGTGCTTGACAGGCTGGTGCTCATGCCATGAGCTATATTCCCAGGCCCCTGGTATAATTTTTTTGAGACAGGGTCTTGCTATGTAATTCAGCCTGGCCTCCAACTTGTCCTCAGGCTCCTGAGTGCTGGGATTATAGCTGTGCCACCTCACCAGGCTTGAGTGCTTCTTGTCTTTTTTAAAAAATTTGCATGTTTCTGATGATTGTCTTTTGTTCTGAGGGGGTCTAATGTTTTGCTTTTCGTTTTTCAATTTAGGATGCTGATTAGGAACAATAAATGCTCAGCAGACAGAGAAATATCTTTACAGACAGAGAAATTCCTAAACATTGCCTGGAGCTCTGTACTCTCCAGTTGGAGACTGGTACAGGAAGTCTGCTGCCTGACTTTTGCACAACATGCTTGGATCTTCTACAAAGCCCTCTCAGAAAGTCCCCACATAAGCATGCCTCTGACCAGCATGAAAGCAGCATAACTCAGTGGATGCCTCGAAGGTCTCCAGCCTCCTGCATGCAGGATTGCATACTTCTGAGCCCAGAGCCATGCTACTGGGAGAAATCACAGGACTGAGCGACAGAGCCCAGAATCTAAGGCACAGTGCATTGGGCATCGAAAAGTGCCCTCCAGGGAAGACTGCCACCATGCAAGGACAGGGACACAAGCAGGTCTGTGATGGCTACTGGAGACCACTGAGGTCATGGGATGGTAGGTCACATGGATGTCCCCTACAGGAAGCCAAAACAATAGTGATCTCCTTGCCCAGTAGCACATTACTTCTAGGAGACAGGCAGGGGACTCCAAGTCTGTGCAAGCACTGATTTTACAAACTTTTTTTTTTTGGTGCAGGGTCTCACTATGCAGCCCACATTCATAGTGATCCTCCTGCTTTTTACCTCCCACGTGCTGGGATTACAGGCGCGCGCCACCACGCCCGGATTGCATCGCTGGCTCAGGGCACCGGAAGGCGGGCCGGCGCGGCATGTGGAACCAGGGCTCGAACCCCAGTCCCGGCGCTTACCTAAGCAAGCGCTTAGTCCGCTGAGCTATACCGCCAGCCCTTTACAAACTTTTATAAAAAAACAAAATTTACTGAGACCACCCCGGGCCTCCAGATTCTAAAGCGACCCAGAGAGCATGCCCAGCATGGAACCCTTCCCTGCAAAGAGGCTAAAGGCAAGACCCACCCACCTGATTCAGGAGCAGAACATCTTGCCAGAGTGACACAAAGGGTTCACCTGCAAGACTGCAGCAGGAAAAAGTGAAGCACAGCAGCCAGATCTAAGCCATACCCACCTGGAGGAGTCTGAACTTCATAGATCCAGACCTGGTGCTAAGGTAATAACTCTAAGCTCTACATCAAAGGTCAGAAGTCAGTGGTATACAAAATGACAAAGAAAAGGCACAAAAAAGCAGTCTCAGGCCCTGAGTCCACCCAGCACAAATGCAGAAGACACTAGCATAGAGGAAATTGGAAATCACACACCTGAGATCTCTGAAATAATAGCGTTGGAAGAAATAACTGCAGAAAGGTATAGAAGAGATCAGATCAGAAATGATTTCTGAAGTAAAAAAGTAGTGATAACTATAATCAAAGAAGTACTAAATTCTTCTAAAGAATACACTGATACAAAAATAGAGCGGAATATAAAAATGATGAAACCCCTGAATAAGCAATATAGGAAAGAAATACAATGTATGAAACAGATCCAAAGTGATATACAGGAAATTAAAACCTCAGTCACAAACTGGCAAATCCATTTGCGTGAAAGTGAAAATAGACTCTCCGACCTTAAAGACACCATTGCAGCTAGTGAAAAAGTAAGCAAAGATGGGGGCAAGCTGCTCGGGCCTCCCTTCTGTTCCCTCTGACAGAAAGCTTTTCTATCCAATAAAGGTTTTTCCTCAACCTCCGTTTGTTCCTAAAATTCATTCTTTGGTTTTAGAGAACACGAACTCATCAAGGTCACGTGGGGAGTTTTACTTCCCTGTATCATTTGGAGGTCATCCACTGAGATCACTGGACGGAGGTATGAGTTTGCTTTTCTTTTATAAATTCTGAATTGGGACTTGCTTAGGTAACAAACTTTTATTTTTATTTATTTATTTTTTTTTGGTAAATTTTTGTTTCAAATGTTTATATGTCTTTGCCCATTGCTCATAATTGTTCATGTTTTGCCTCACATAGTTTTGTTTCATAGTACTGTTAAAATTGCTTACAATTGCTTATGATTTGTCTCATATGCTAAAATATTGGTCAAAATGTTGGTAAATCTAAGTTAACATGGAAATGTTATAAGGTTATGATATTTCTTTAATGGGACATTTTGTGACTATCGTGTACTTATATATATTGCATTTGAACTAGATGCTAAGTGTACTGGTATTCCTTGCTTTGATTTAGACAGTAGTGCTAGAGAGAGTGATGTTATTAGTGGATTTCATATAAACAGTAAAATGGGACCTTTATTTTTTTATTTTTTTAAACAAGAAATGTTCTTTATTTGTACAAAGCATTATAATCTCAACAGTCATCAGTCATTTATGAACAAACTTCATTTAACAAGTTAACAGTGTCAAACTACACTATACTACCTGTCAAATCCCGAGTGCTCAACTGAGACAAAAAGGTGCCTAGAACACTAAATGCAAAGAGAAACAGGCTAAGAAAAGTCCACTGACACTTTAGAAGAAATTCAAGGGGATGGTTAGGCCAAAGGATTAGATTCCTGAGCACCATCAGATTTTTCTCAATATACAGAGGAGTTCCACAGAATCTTTTTTGAGAAAGGGTCTCTCAAGTGCTGGCACTACAGGTATGTGCCACTATGCCTGGCTCACAAAATCATTTGTAAGACATGGATTAGAATTAAGGAACCTGCATTTTTGGACATTAGCATGTATTCAAAGTTGTTGAATCTACAGATGAATCAGAAAGGAAGAGCAAGTGGAAACAGAAACCAGAGGAGAGGCAGAAAAGAAATAGAAAGCAAGAAGTGCAGAGGAAAAATGTGCTTGGATGAAGCAAAGCCCTGAACTTGTCAGGAATAAAAACGAAAAATCAGCCACAAGTCTGGGAGATGGACCTTGTAAGAGAAAGCCTCCGAGTTTACACTTTCCAGGAGGTGACAATAAATTCTAAACTGTACCGTGGCAGGGGTGAGGTAAACCTAGGAATAAGTCATCTGTCTTGTAAAACATTGTTTGATGACTTCCAAACTACACTGCTAACTTAAGAGCACACGGTGCCCACAGTGCACGTCAGATGCCTAGGGGCAACGCAAGAAGGCCCAAAGAGAAGTAGTTTTACAGAAAACAGAACTCAATTAATGCTGTCTAGTGAAGAAACCAAAGAACAAATTATCTTTAAAAGAAAAACAACAACAAAACCCACAGTGTTAAGGGAATGGTAAGCTACGTACCCAGGCTCTGTTATCTATTTTTGGGGTGGAGATGACAGGGCCTAATTGAATTGTTCAGGTTAGGCTCAAAACTCTTAAATTCTCCTGTCTCAGCCTCCCATACAGCTGAGATTATAGGCACGTCATGGGCAGCCCATTCTGAATTTTTTTTTTGAGGAACCAGTGCCAGGAAGCGCTTATTCCACTAAGCCATCTCCCTGGCCCCCTGAACATTCTTAATAAAGTATTGTGAATCAAATATGGCTGACCACGATTAAAGTTCTATTTTTTTTTTTTTTTGCCATACCGGGGATTGAACTCAGGACCCTGTGCTTGCCAGGCAAGCGCTTCTTCTACTGAGCTATCTCCCAGGTCCATTTAAAAGTTCTATTTTTTCCTGAGCCTTCACTGCCTCTGTGATCTGGACCACAACAGGCAGTGTGGAAGTTATTATCATTTTTTTTTTGGAGGGGCAGGAAGACTGGTGATTAAAAAAAAAAACTACATAACCATACACATAAGTAAACAAGGTAACACATTGCTAATTGAATTAGCTATTCAGAAACCCTCTTGCTTAAAAAGTTATAACCTTCAGACTGATTAAACAAAAAGAGGATTCTGCTACTCAGGAGCTCTGAGTCAGTGAAACGCTGGTTTTGACGATAATTACAGTCAGTTTTTATTCTGATCTCGCCAGGCACCTGTGCCTGCCCAGCAGAGAAAAGCGTCACACAAACATACACCACATTTCAGCGTGGTGGCTTCCACAGCGCCACAGTCCATTAGTTATCTACTTCCTCCTCTTCGTTCTGTTCTTCTTCTTCCAGCCTTTCTTCATCTTCATCATTATCCTCATCCCTGCTCTGGTCTTGCTCTTCTGAATCTGTTTTTCTGTCTTTGTCCTTCTTCCTCTGTTCTGAAGCTTCCTTCTTGCCTTTCTGCTCCCGCCTATATGCTTCCAGAGCTTCTTTCAACGGGGTAATAAACCGCTGGAACTCCATCTCTTCCGTGGCTGAGAGGACATCACTGGCATTGAGTGTCTTGCGTTTCCCTTTCATTGGGAAGTTGTTGGCACAGGATGTGGCGTATAGCACAAAGACACTGGCTGCGTGGGAGATTGCACTCCAGGCCTCCTTGGAGATGTTGACACCATCAGGGAGCTGCGAGGAGAACTAGGATGAGCCGGGACCTTTAAATATAGCTACTCGCTTCCCCATTTGGTCCTGGGCCTACTCAACTTTACCTGAACAATGGTGCTTGTAATCCCTTTGGTTGATCATAGCTTTGTCCCACCCCACATCCACCTAAGTGAGACCCCTTCTGTACCTTAGTCCCGCATGGTTTTGCCCTATAAAAGTCCCTAAAAGAGACAGCTTCCCCAGGCAACCTGCTCGGGGCCACTTCTGTCCCTCTCCGACAGAAGCTTTTCTATCCGTTTTTTCCTCAACCTCAAGAAAAAAAAAAAAAAAAAAAAAGTAAGCAAAGATGTCTTAAAAACAACGAGGATGCAGGAAAAAATAATTCAACACCTACAAGACGATGCAAAGATAAACAAAGTTGAGACTAATGGGCATCAATAAGAAGGAAGGAGTCAAGACAAATGATATAAAAAGAATATGGGTAGAAGCGCTTCCCTAGCAAGTGCAAAGGCCTGAGTTCAATCCCTGGTTCTGCCAGAAAAGAAAACTGCACAGAAGTAATAGCAGAAAACTTCCCAAATATGGGTCAACAATCTGACATTCAGTAACCGAAGCATATAGAATTCCAAATAACATCAATCCAATTAAAACCACTCACAGACATATAATAATCAAGATCCCAGAAATTCAGCACAGAAACAGTATATTAAAAGCCGCTAAAGAAAAGAAACATCACATTTAAAGGAAAACCCATCAGAATAATGGCAGATTTCTCTTCACGAACCAGCAAGGCAAGAAAAGCATGGAACAAAGTACTTCAAGTCTTCCAAGAAAACAATTCCAATTGACTGGAATTTATATCCTGTAAAACTCTCTTTCAAGTATAATGGAGAAGTAAAATACTTCCATGACAAAGAACAACTACAGAATTTCATGGTGACAAACCCAAACCTACACAGACTACTAAATGATGTTTTAGAGAGGGAGCAAAATGATCACAACCGCATGAACGAGAATGGAAAGAACCCACTAAATAGGGCAAACAAACACAGGAGAATAAGAGGTATACAACAGACTACAAGAGGTAGTCTTTCAGTTATTCCTCTGTGTACAGCAGCAAAATATTTCCATCAGCACACTCTACAAATGGACTTCTCTTGCACCCTATGGGTCAAGATTCCATATGGGTCTACAGGTCTTCAGAGAGGGCCTCTCTATGTAGATCAGGCTGGCCTTGAACTCACTAAATTACGTAGGCCAGGTTCAAACTTGCTATCTCCTGCCTCAACTGCCTGAGAGCTGGGGTTCCAGGTATGAGCCACCATGGCCAGCTATTTCTGTGTCTATTTAGATGACCACATGAGTTTTGTCCTTGATTATGCTTATGTGATTCATTATATTTTAAAATTTGTGTATAATGATCCACCTCTGCATTCTTGGAGCTCACTTGCTCATGGTTGTGTGGTCTCTGATGATTTATTGCATTGATCACCACTATCTCCTTGAGGATGTGTGTGTGTGTGTGTGTGTGTGTGTGTGTGTGTGTGTATCTGTGTTCATTACGAACATTGGCCTCTAATCTCTTTGGCTTCTTGCCTCAATCTTACTATTTAATTCACAGAGCTGCTTCTTTAGAGTATGACGAACACAAAATTACAAATTATTCTTGCCATTTCAATTTTTTATTTTCACATCAGAATGGATAATATGTTTCGTTAGGTTCACTTAAGCTACAGATATTTCTTAGTGCATCAAGCACCAGCAATGGACATGCAACATCTTTGCCCTCAAGAGCCACATCATTTCTGCAAATGGGATGGGCATCAAACAAAGGAGTAAAAGTCTAGGTTGTAGTCACTGTGCAGAAAGGAATACTCAAAGTGATGAAATGGGAAATGATCTTGAACAGGCTCCTTGGGTCATAACATGATATCAAAAATGTGGCTCATGGGCTAATATTATTTTGTCTCTCAATGAAGGTTTTCATTTGTTTGTTTTTGAGACAAGGTCCCTGTCTTGGTTACTTTTCTTTCATTGCTAAGACAAAATACCTAACACCCAAAATGAAGGAAGGGAAGGTTACTTAGCTCACAGTTTGTGGAGGTTTCAGTCCATACTCAGCTGGCTCCAAGGCAGAGTGGCACACAGCAGAGGGCAGCTGGTCATGGCGGAGGAAAGATCGAAGGCAAAAGGGAAGAGCAGAGGCAGCCATGGCAGAGGCAAGGATCTCGCCTTTTCTTATATTGCCTTCAGGCTATCCACCCCAGGCTGGGTATAGCACTCACACATATAATCCCAGCAATACTCAGACCCATAATCCCAGCCTTGGATTATGAATTAATCACAAACTCTAGAACCGTGCCCCAGTGACTGTGTGAGGCTTTGGGGAAAAACTACAAACCATAATAGTCTCTCTATGTAGTTCAGGTTCAATTTGAACTCCCTTACATAGCCCAGGCTGGCCTCAAACTCACAACCATCCTCCTGCCTCAGCCTCTGGAGTGCTAGGATTACAGGTGTGTATCACCACATCTGGCTGAAGAATTGTTGACTAATTGACAATTGTTGGCTTGTTGTCTCTTTCTAGGATATCCTGGAGAACTTTCCAGAATGTTAGTTTTGTGGTCAGGAATGTCTCAAGGTGCTCATCATGGAGGTACCTTATTTCTTTGTCAATTTTAAAGGAAAGTTTTTCAGGATGCTTAACTCAGGATTAGGAGTTATCCTTCACAGCTTGAAACTCCAAGGCCTCATGGCCTTTACAGTTTGTGTAGGAAGTCTGCTGTCATTCTAATGGACTGGCTTTTGATTGTGCTTTGTGGACTTTCTCTTAAAAGCTTTAAGCATTTTGTTCCTGTGATGAACTTCTGGAATTTTGAGTATAACATGGCACGGGGAGGTTCTCTTTTGGCCATAACTATTTGGCACTTCGTTTGTCTATATACTTCTTTCCCTATATTTGGGTAGTTTTCTGCCATTACTTCTGTGAATGGGTTTTTTAATGCCATGTGCATTGTTTTCTGATTTTTCACTTATTCCAAATACTCTTAGTTTTGTTTGTATCATTTAGCAGTTGTGGACTGAGTTTTCACTTTTTCTTGTTTTTATAATGGCTTTGAGTAGTTGGTCTCTGAAGGGATCCTCTTCTAGTTTTGAAGTTTTGTCTTGAAATTAGTCTGTCCAGCCTGGCTCCTGGCACACACCTGTAATCCAAGCACTGGGAGGCAGAGGCAGGAGGATTATTGTGAGGTTGAGACACAGAAACACATACACACACACACAACCTAAAACTCCATTTGACCCAGCTATTCTGTGCTTGGTTTCTTCCTGAAAGAGTAAAGACATCATACCACACTGATATAAACACACCTCAGATACAGCTATCTGCCCATTGGTAGATGAGTGCATAAAGAAATTTCAGTATTTATACATAGTGGAGTACTATTGTGCTATAAAAATGGATAAACTTGGGACACTTGTAGGAAAATAGGTGTACCTTGAGATCATAACATTAAGTGAAATAAATCAAATGAACCAGCTTAAATATCAGTTTCTCATATGAGAGCTCCAAAATAAAACTAACTGGCATTGTTTTTTTTAAGTAGAAAGAGTTCAATCTCTGGATCCACAAAAAAAAAAAAAAAAAAGTAGAAAGAGCCGGGGATGGGGAGATGGTTCAGTGGAATAAGTGCTTCCCTGGCAAGTGCAAGGGCCTGAGTTCAATCCCCGGTTCTGCCAAGAAAAAAAAAAAAAAGTAGGAAGATCTTTTCTTCTTTTTGTATTTAAGACAGGGTGTACAGGTCTCACTGCATAGACTGGACATGTAGTGATCCTCCTATGTACAGCCTCCCAATCCCTGGGAGTACAGGCATGCCCCACCATGCCTAGTCTCAATGATCACAGTGTCAGTGCACCCCAAGACAAGGCTGGCACAGTAGGTCTAGGGATTGAACTCCAGGTCCCTGTGTCTGCCTAAGCAGGTGCTTTAATCCAATGAATTGTTTGGTCAGCCCTAGGAGGATCTTTTTCAATAAGAAGCAAAATGTGAGAAAGAGATGAGAAAAGGGAGATGGAAGGGAGAAAAGAACTGGAAAAAAAAAAGTGGAGATAGAGCTTTTGTAAATAGGAAAGAGACCAAGAGAGGGAAGGTCAGAGGGGAGTGGTTGGGGACAAGGAAGTGCTCATTCTACTGAGCCATCTCTCTGGCCCAGTGGTTGGGGACAAAGAAGGATGTGATGCCCACAGGTACCAACTCCCCATGAAAAATGCAATCATTACATACTGCAAACATGTACTGATAAATTTTTTTTAATGTATTTGGCTTTTGTAGGGTCTCACTACGCAGCTAGGACTCATGGTGACTCTTCTGCTTTCAGCCTCCCCAGCACTGGGATTTCAGGCGGGCAACGCTACCCCGGACTCTTGCTGACTCAGCCCACCCTGGGGCCAGGGCTGGCACAGCATGTGATGCTGAGGATTGAACCATAGTCCCTGCACTTGCCTAAGCTTGCCTAAGCAGGCACTTTAGTCTGCTGAGCTATCTCCCTGGCCTCATAAAATTTTTTAAATAAATTAAAATTTGAAAAAGTAAATAATTATTTTCACTACTTATTAATTATCCTAGAACTGTAAAAATCCTTACTTCCATGTACTTTCTTCTTGCCCGTTCCATTGCCTTGTGACTTCTGTTCCTACTTGATTCATCGCACAGGAACCTACTAGCCTTAGGCTTGCTCTGCCCCTAAGCTATATCGCTAGGTTTTCAGAGAGGGTTCCATTAAGTTTCCCCAGCTGGTCTCGAACTGACAATCACCCTGATGCAGCTGTACATCTGTGCCATGATAAACAGAACTGCTCTGTACTGCAAATGTGTACTGATACCAAAGAAGTCAGTTCTTTAAGTCTGTTATTGCTAAGAAGTTACTTTCATTTTCTTTTTCTTTTTGCGGGACCAGTGATTGAACTTGGGCCCTTGTGCTTGCCGGGGAAGCTCTTATTCCATTGAGCCATCTCCCTGGCCCCCTTCTTCTTCTTCTTCTTCTTTTTTCTTTTTTTATAAGTTAGCCTCCTAGAAATTACTTTCAATATTTGCTATTTGATAGATCCTGTTTTCAGCTTCTTTCTGAATTTTTAGTCACTTCGAAGCAGTTGTTCTGCACCCATGTGTACAAAAATCCTGGCTTACAGATCATGTGAGGCAGGAATTTAAGGATCCACGTGAGACCCGCAGGGCAAAAGCTCTGAAACTCAGTGTGGCGACAGAAGCTTGCAGCATTTATGCTAACACAGTGCTGAAAGCCAACAGAAGAGGTTTAAGAGCTTCTCACTCTAAAAAACACTTTTAATCAACCAACATGGGGGTCCTCTTCCACTCTGAACACCAAAAGCAAAATTAAATGGGCACTCCATGGTTGACAGGCTTAAGGAAAAGGGGGCAGATGGGAGGTAAGGACAGCTCACAGAAGAGAAAATGAACAAGGCAAAGTGATAAAGGATGGAAAACAATGCAGCCTGTGCTCCTGGACACGATGGCACTGTATCACCCAGATTCTACACGCATGTTCTTCACACTTAGCGCCCTTACCGAGCATGTGGGCTGAACACATCTATCTCCAAACTAGAACCTTGGACAGGATAGAAGTGGATCCTCCTCTCCGTATCCCTCAAGGTCTGCGGAAAACATTGGAGCCGCTGCATTAGTGTACATCGCTGCTTATACACCTAAGAGGTGGCCCAATGAAGTCCAAACAGTCGCAAGAGCATATTTGTGAAAAAAGTAAAATTGTGCAATTTTTACTTCATGACAATCTTACTTTTCTTTGCTTCAACTGAAAAGTCCAGAGAGACAGCTCATTTGCATAAAGTGCCTGAAGGGCATGCGTAAGGTCCCAAGTTTGATCCTGGGTACAGGAAAAAAAAAGTCAAGAAGTACTTATGGGCCTGCTGTGCTGGCCCCACCCCCAGGGCACACTGAGACTGCTATTGAGACTGGGTGTAGTGGTGTGCACCTGTAATCCCAGCTCTTGGGAGGCTGTAAACAGGCAGATCACTACGAGTCCGATCTAGTAGCTATACCCTGAACATCTTGTAGACCCTTCCCTAAAATATAAAAAAAAAAAAAAAAAAAAAAAAAGGTTAAGAAGTACTTGTAAGGGCCAGGGAGATGGCTCAGTGGAATAAGCGCTTCCCTGGCAAGAGGAAGGGCCTGAGTTCAATCCCCAATTCTGCCCCAAAAAAGGGAAGTACTTGTACAGGCACAGCTGACAGTGGGTTCAACAACTGTTCATCAACCCCAGCTTCCTCTCAGTACCATCCTCCACCCAGGACCTGTGATAGCTTCAGCTCCACAGTGAGTTACAGCTGGCCCATGGGGAGCAATTCCATGCCTCTGATTTCAGCCCGGACATGTAATGAAATTCTAATGAACTACACTTGCTTGGAGGCTGTTAAAAGAAACAAGTTTTGTTCCTCTTGAGGCTATGACCCTCACATGGTTGTAGCTATCTTTTGTTTCTTTTTACGGTACCAAGGATTGAACTCAGGACTGTTCTTGCCATCAGGTGCTTAGCAGAACAGAAAAATGGAAAGAATCTGGATTCTGGCTTTCTTTTTTTTTAATGTATTTAGTACAGGGTCTTACACAAAGCTCAGACTCGTAGTGATCATCCTGTTTTCAGCCTCCTCATGGCTGGGATTACAGGTTTGCACCACCACACCCGGACTTGCTTTCCTGCTCAGCAGGCTGATATGGCATGTGGGACTGAGGATTGAACCCTGGACCCTGTGCTTGCCAAAGCAGGTGTTTAGTCCACTGAACCATCTCACTGGCCTTTTTTTTTTTTTTTTTTTTTTTTTTGAGACATGATCTCGCTATGCAGTTCAAGCTGAACTTGAGATCCCATTGTAGTCCAGGCTGCTGTCTAACTTCCAAAGATCCTCCTGCCTCAGCCTCCCGAGTGCTGGGGTTACAAGGTGTGCACCACCATACCCAGCTTCGATTCTTGTATTCAACCCTGAACACATTCTGCTTCTGAACTGACCTGAGGAAGTATGTTCTTTATTTCATTATGTTTTCACACCCCAAAACATCCTGATACTCTAGCACAAGATGCATACGTTACAAAAAGTAATCCCACAAAAACAACAGTCCTTCATCCTTTTTCTCTTGATTGTTTCTTCCTTGGAGGGAACTTCTGTTGACTTTTTTTTTGGTACTTTGGAAACTGACTTATTTTACATGCTCCTCATTAATGGGCTTGTACTGCTATGTTCGTTGTGTATCCATGGAAAGATAGATTTCCTGGTAGGAGAGGAAAACAAGGCCTTTGCTCACTCTGTTGTCTTTACTGCTCCCACACTTCCAACGGTGTCCTATAGCAAGTTTTGATTAAACTGGTGTTACCACAGAAATACTGTTTACAGTGGGACATATGGTACACTATTGTTGCTTTGTGGGGTTTTTTTTTTTTTTGACAGTTGACACATCTCAATTTATTCAGAGAGCAGATTATTCTGATCACATGTGATCCAGGAACACTCAAATACTAAATCCAATGTGAACAGATGTTAGATATTCAAACTTCATAGCCAATGATTCCACACTTGCCTATGATCTCTCCAATATAAAACCACATCCATACTTCGGTGGCCACCAAACCATTCAGCACAGCTTCCTTTACTGTGAGCTGTTTGAAGCTACCAGTTTGAGCACTGCGGACTATTTTTTTGAGGCTCTGAATAGCTGTAGGGATCTCAGCAGGGGTTGGAGGAACCAGCTCAACCTTGGCATAATGCCAAAATGTGGCCAATCCAGGCTTCGAGTAAGTCACAGCAGCAGTCACTGGCGCCGGGGCTTTCTCCGCGAGGTTACGAACGAACTGGGCCATGGTTCCACGGCGGAAGAGGTGCTTTGTTTTTTAAAATCAGATTTTATAGGTGCATTTTACATATACACTGAGATCATATCATCATGGCATATTTGTACCTGTACAAGATTTAACTTGACTCTTTTTCTTTTTCCCCCTTCCCCCTACTCTCCCATCAAGCCCTCTTCCTCTCTCCATTTACAAAAGCTTTGTTTTCATTTTTTTTCTTTTTTTTTCCTCTTTACTTCTTTCCCTTTCCTCTCCCCTTTCACCTCCCTATTTGAGCATTCTTTCTATTTCAGGATACCCATTATATATTTCTGTCCTTATTTACACTTTGGGTTCCTCATACCAGAGAAACAAAGTAGTATTTATACATGTGTTTCCAATTTATTTCAGTTCAGAGTATGGCTGCAAAGTGCATCCATTTACCTAGGAATGTTTCAGGATTATCTTTCCTTATGGGACAGCAGTACTCCATTGGATAAACAAGACCTCACATCTTCTTTATCCATTCATCAGTTGATGGGCATTTGAAATGTTTCTAAGATTTGGTTACTATAAACTATGCCACTATACACATGGGTGTGCATATGTTGCTTGGGAATGATTCTTCTTTTTTTCTTTTTTTTGGGGGGGGGGTATGATGCTTTTAGTATATGTGCTGCCAAAGCATCACTGTATGATGCTTTTAATTATTTTGGTTTTTTGACCTTAATTTTTTTTTTCCTTTTTCTTTTCTATGTATTTGGTACAGGGTCTCACTACACAGCTCAGATTCATGGTGATCCTCCTGTTTTCAGTCTCTCTACAACTGGGATTACAGGCCTGTGCCACCATACCCATACTCAGTCACCAGCTGGTCCCTGCATTTGCCAGGGCAAGCACTTAGCTGAGATTTTTTTTTTTTTTTTTTTTTTTTTTTTTTTTTTTTTTTTTTTTTTTTTTTTTTTTTTTTTTTTTTTTTTTTTTTTTTTTTT
>PVKA01036253.1:0-21948 GCA_004027165.1 Ctenomys sociabilis
ATATAGCATGTTGCTTACATTTAATAAATGTTTAGAAGTCTCACCCATTGATTTTAACTTCTTTTAAAAAACTAACATTACATAGATTTGAATATCAGTTTTTCATGTCCTGAATCACCAAAATTTACAACACCATTTCTTTTCTTTTCTTTCTTTCTTTCTTTCTTTCTTTCTTTCTTTCTTTCTTTCTTTCTTTCTTTCTTTCTTTCTTCCTTTATTTGTGGTACCAGGGATCAAATTTGAGAGCCATTCATTCATGCTGCTGAGATATCTCCCTGACTCAATGTTCTATATTTTTGGTTAATTATTTTATATTTTCAGTAAATTACTGTTCTGGCTTTATGAACCTTTAGGCTAATCAAATATTCATTGGCACAGACAGGCTTACTGGTGTTTCATTTTGTTTTATCCCTTACAATTTCTCCTTTTTACAAGAGTGAATACTATCTATGCTTTGTGTACAATATATGCTTTTATTATCTCTCTCAATTCTTAGCTAAATATGGTATAATTTTGGTTAATACTAATTCCTGAGTAAAATTAATAATATGTATTTCTGCCTATTTTAGCCCTTTACTATAATTGGGAATTAAGTCTCAATAACTGAAAGTAATCCTTGTATTTTTCACTAATAGCAACTAACCATCAGGTTAAATTTTCAGGTGAACAGAATACACAGATATCACAGAGATGGAGGAATGGAAATGCTTACCTCTTCTCAGCTAGGTAGAATGTAAAAACAAATACAAAGAAAGACAAAAACTCATATCATCATCAGGGATTTTAGTGGACTGAATATGGTAAAGAACTAAGCATCACAATTCCAGTGGTTCACTCAGCAGAATAAAATAAGCAACTTAATGCTACAAGAAAAGAGCCTCTAAGAGCATTTTGTTGGCCTTGATTTTTAAAGAATTCTCTTGAAAATTTCAGGAGATAATTAGCTGTCAAGGCTAATAAAGTGGACAAGATAATGTTGTGGGTAGAACTGGTGAACCATAGAACGGCTCAGGGATGAATTAGGAAAACAATGTGGTATCCAGGGTTATCTACTAATGAGCAAAATCCTATCAGCTAAGCAGATTCATTTTCCAGAGTACTTTGAACTTATAAAAAACAAAAATCTAAAATACTCATTGTAGCCAGATTAAAAACAAATCATTTAAAGAAGTCTGTACAGACTCTTAAATTCTTAGATGTGAATTCTTAATTGAGTGGAAAACAATTTTCTCATGCATCTTTCATATCTCCCCATGTACTAAGAAAGAATCATAGGGGATTCTTACTCTTCTTTCTTTGGTGAATATAAATGATGTCAACTTCCTTGGAAGAGATAAACTTTGTCTTCCTCTAGAACTGAGAGCTAATTTGTTTAGTGGTTTAATATAAATACTTTGTTTGCTCCAGGCCAAAGACTGTGTGGGATTATTGGCAGCTACTCTCAGAAACTCACTATGTGCATAGATTGTCCAAAGGTCTTTGTTTTCTTCCTGTGGGACCCTGGGACAAGGAAAACAACTGCAAAGATAAAAATTCATGCTTCTGGTTCCATAATCAAATATTATCCTATTTCAAATGTGGTAACTAAGAAACATAGAAATAGAATAAGAGTGCCAGCCCTTCATTTTTTCATCCAAGGAAGGAAGAAGTTTAATAAGGAAAATAGAATTTAATTAAGTATTTATTTTGGGGTGTGTGTGTGTTTGGGTGCATGTGTATGCCAGAGATGATGAACATAACATCAGATTTAGTGGACATGTAAAGAATATAGAAGGCTTGAGATGTTCTGACACACAGGAAACAGGAAATATATTTTTAATTTATCTCCCTCAAAGTATGACATTCATCTCTTTTTAGTGTCTTTCAGTATAGGACATGTTACATCTTTTTCCGCTTGTAACTTTTTGATATTTTTCTAACTTGTGGCTCTATGGTTTAGATCAGAAAGATAATAGCTAACTTACATTATATTATTTATATTATATTATATTTTATATTATACTGTAAGGAAGAAACTCACTTTTAGCAATAGTATATGATATAATCTAAGATTAATAACTAAATTCAGGAGCAATCATTTTCTACATTATTTTTTTAAAATATAAGCAAGCAAAAATGATATATTACCAATTCTTAATGTTTATTAGAAATAGAGAATTACAGGGAGATGAATTTATAATTTAGATTATTTCAAATGTTTGTCATTAACAGGACTTGTCGGCTCACAGCCATAACCCCAGCTTAGAGCCCCTGAACCAGAATTATTGTGAGTTTGATGCTAGTCTCTACTGTATTGTAAGTTCCAATCTAGCATGAATTACATAGTGAATGCAGTTTCCAAAAACAGAAAATTGTTTCTTTCTTTTTTCTTTTTCTTTTTTTTTTTTTTAGGGAAAGGTCTACAGAGTGTTCAACATCTCACTACAAAATCAGACTCATAGTGATCTGCCTGTTTACAGCTTCCCAAGAACTGGGATTATAGGCCACCACACCCAGTCTCACTTGCCATCTCAGTACTCCCCGGGGGGCAGAGCAGGTGTATAGGCCTGGGGATCAAACCTATGGAGCCTGAGCCAGTTGGCAGATGCTTTAATCTGTTGAGCCATTTGGCTGACCCTGAAAATTCTTAATTAAATGTTGTTTATTAATCAAGAATCTTAGCAAGACATCTATAAACTGTTGAGCTATACAGAACTTCAAAGACAGAATTGGGCTTAAGTAGTTAACACTAGGTCTCACATATTTTATATTTAATATTCAATTATTCTATAAATATTGCTTTATTCTTCTTCAAGGCAGATCACTAACAGGAGTCTCAGTTACTCTTCTCTCATTGCTAGGACAAATACCTGACACTCAAAATGAATGAAGGAAAGGTTTATTTAGCTCAGAGTTCCTGAAGCTTTCAGTCCATTCTCAGCTGACTCCAAGGCAGGAGCACAAGGCAAAGAGCATCCTTTCATCGTGGTGTGAAGAGCAGAGACCCATGGCGGTGGCAGCAGTCCAGCAGCTAGCAGCCTCTCACCCTCTACAAATTATCTGCCCCAGGGCAGGTCCAGCGTGTTCACCCACAATAATCAATCACAAACTCCAGAAGCCACCCCATGACTGTATGAGATTTTAGGGGGACAACTAGACAAAAACCATAACATTCCAACCCCAGGCCCCCAAAGACTCATGCACATCCCTTTATGCAAAAGACATTAGTCCATCTCTAAGAGTTGCCAAAGTCCTACATTGCTTAAAAATCCAAGTTCCAAGTCTCATCCAAGATCTTAGGCAAACTTACCTGTGAGCCTCTGTGCAAATGGAAAGTTAGACACTTCCAATATTCAATGACATAAGATGAACATTACCATTCCAAAATGCACATGCAACAAAATACAAACTATTGGGACCAAAAAAAGTCAAAATTCCAGAAGGATTAACTCCCATAGGTCCATGTGGAACATCCAAAGTAATATGTGACAAATTGTAAACTCCATGTGGCTCCAGCAGTTGGGTACTTCTGGTGGTGGTAGAATCCATGGCTTCTCTCTTAGGCTGGCATTGTTCCCTCTTTCATTTTTTTCCCTTATATGATCCACTTTCCTGGCTTTTTCAGACTCCAGTGGTTTCCACAGAATAGGCTTCTCCCTCCCATCTCTATACACTTCCCTGTCAAGGGCATACTGCCTGACCTCCGAGGCCTTTTTCTGAAATGAAGGTGACCATCTTCTTAACCTCAGAACTACTATATTCTGCAAGCAATAAAACAAAGACCACATGGATGATGCTAAGATCTGCAGCCAGATAGAGTAGTAGCCAGGCTTCCTTCTCTCTTGGTGGTAGGAGTTAAGTGCCTGACTCACTGAACACTCTAACCCTGATTCTAAGGGATGCATTCTCCATGGCAGGACCACTCTGGAACCTGATGTGACCACTGCTTCCATTCTGGAACCTGGGGCTCTGCAGCTTTCTTCCCTACACAAAGTCCCTGACCTCTGTAATTCTGAGTCTACAGAGGGTGGAGACCTGCTACCACCTGTGAGGCCCTGAAACCATTCTCTCCATCCCTCTGATAATCCTTTCCATTCTCTTTTTTCCTTGTCAGTAATGCACATCCTCTTGGACCTATCTTTGCATTCTACAGCTTAAATGGAGCCCCCTTTCTGGCAAAACTCACAATTTAAATCATCCTTCTGGCCTCTTTGCTCCTGATTCTTAACATAAGTCAGGCTAAAAGCCCCCAACAGCTATGCCCTTGCCTCAATATTTGACTTCTTTGAAATATTTGACTTCTTTGAAATTAGTTTTTCTAGCCTAATTAGTCCATTGCACTTAATCTCAGTCTCAGGCTCAATCTTGGGACACAAGCAAAATACAGACAAAGTTTCTGCCAAGCCATAACACAAATGATCCAGAGTACAACAAGCAATGCAGGAGTTATCTCTCCTTCAACTTAGTTAGTTAACTAACAATAATATAGCAATTTCAAAATGATTACATTTGCTAAAACTGAATAAAGTTTAAGAAGCATAGACCTACTGATAGCTTCTTTGAGTTAGGTAGATAGACGGATTAATAGGTAGAATGTACTTTAGAGAAAAGGTATGGGCCTTACCATACCTGCATTAGTATTAGTATTACTGTATTAGTACCTGCAGTATTGACAAGCAGTTAAAACAAATCTATTAATTTATATTACTAAAATTTTAAAGCAATATAAAACATTTTCTGAGGCAATATTGTAGAACTTGTTTAAACAATTCTCATAATTTTTTCACTGTCTAAACATTAAGTTTTATGAGTATATGTTTAAGTGAAATAAACCTGACACACATGTGCAAATATCGTATAGTCTCCCTAGTATAAGAAACCAAAAGAGTATAAATAGAAAGGCACAAGAACTAAAAAGAATTTAGTCAGATAGTTAGGGTAAAGTGAACTGCATATGTTGCAGAGTAATAATCAGCTTCTCTTCTGGATGGTTAACAACCTATGTTTGCAGATCAAAAATTGGAGAAATGGAATGGCTGCAAGATCAGCCAACATACTGGCCCTAGCCTTACAAGGTCAGCAAAGACTCAGGACATAAAAGAACCTGTACTATAACATTATGGAACTCAGTTGTGCCCCAAATTTTCTGACCAAGGAGATTATGGAGCCACAGAAGCATGTGATCGATGATCTATAATGTGCCTAAGGAGAGTCACATGGAGAGAAAACTTTCTCATAGGCTTTCACAGACAGCAAACTGCCCATGACTTATCCACATTGCTGACACTGACAAAAAATCTACAAAGTGAGGTACAGGGTTACAGGATAAACCATGAGGGGATTTGACTGACCTCATCAGATACAAAAGTTACATTTCTTGCTATATAGGTCTTGCTTTATGTCGGTCATAACCATCCAGCAGAAAAGTATAAAAACGAGGTATATAAAATAAGGCCATAATAATTAGCGGAACTGTAAATGGTTCTGGTCAGTAACTTCTTCAGATAACCCACTATTATTGTGGACTGCTAGACAGTGTTAGATTGCTTTGCTGTATACAAACACCTATAATAATTAAATGACAATAGAATACCCACTTTTGACAGGACAAAAAAAGGGGATACAATGAAGGACCATTCTGTGTTTGTATAAACAGTACACTTAGGATAAATAAGCAGTACTTTTGCATAATTCTATGAGAAGAAAAATTGGTACTAATAGTGTTTGGGCAGGATATCTTATCTGCATCTTGTACTATGGATAACCGCTAGGAAGATAACAATACAAAAAGTATTAATTATTAAAACTGTACTATAATTCAGCTTTAAAAAAGATAGGTATACAGCTACATTTTCTTAATTCATTGAAAAGAGGCATCTGCTCTAATAGATTTGTAAATAGAATATCATGTATTCACCTTGTACAACAAAAAACCACTAAGAAAACAATATGCAATGTATTAATTCTTGAATCTGTTGTACTAATTTGATTTGAAACTGTCTCATTGCTATCTGTTCTTCAACAAATTTTTAAAAAATAAATAAACATTAAAATTGCTCTATAGAACAAAGTTACTGTAAAGATAAACACGTCATACTACTTGACTCAGAATGTGCTATAAAGCTAATGTACTATAAAGGGTTTTTGCACACATAAAAGCAGACACACAAACCAATGGAATATAACAGTGAGCCCAGAAATAAATCAATATATTATGGCTAATTTATTTTTTCCAATATTACCAACCATATAAATATGATATGATATAATATAATATATGTATAATATATATAATATATTATACGAAATATATTTATATAATATATAATATAAATAATATGTTATATGAAATATATTTATATAGTATAATATATTATAATATAAATATAATTTTACAGTATAATATAGTATTTTAAATATTTTTCTCTGAGAAAATTAGATTTCCAAATGCAGACAAATTGTCAGACCATTTTATAGGTAAATAGCTAGTTAGCTACATAGATATAGATATAGATAGTGGAGGAGTTAATATGCTTTCCTAAGACTCTAAAATTGTTAGTAGAAGTTAGAAGAAAAGTGAAGATAAACTTCATATGAACACAAAAGCATAGGGAATTGAAGCAAATTATGAGTTTATATGATTACACCAATTTTAGGTTTACCAGAGGCAAATCAAGGAGTAATATTCAAAGCTTTGGAGAGAACAAAGCTTTATTACACTAGCAGGTGCCTAGGTGTTTGGCATTCCACAATCTGACTCTGAGCTTGGGATCAGATAGTTTTGTGGAGGAGTAAAGCAAGCAAGCTAGGTTATAGAAGTAGAACAAAGGCAGTTCCCAAAGGCAACAGGTTTACAGCTCTGCACATCTGGTTGGCATAAGCCATGTCAGGAATGAGATAACAAGATGCATTGGAGCTCTTTTCCTGGCAGGCCAGTGGGCAGATGGTATGGATAGCAGAGACTCTTGTCAGGAAGGCCCATATGAGTTAATAAGTTTAATTTTCTCCAGGATTGTCAAATGAAAATGCTTCTGCATAATCAAGGAAATAATAAAAGAATAAACAGACAATCTAAAGAAATGAAGATTTTTACACTTATATAATGAGTTAATATACAAAATTTATAAGAAAATCAACACATTAATAATATTAAGAAAATAAATGATCTGATTTTAAAATGGTCAAGGGACTGAACAGACATTTCTTGAAAGTAGAAATGAAAATGGCAACAAGTATATGAAGAGCGCATTCTGAGCCAGGAGGTATGATGTGTTTAGCTTCACAGTAGCTTCGTTCTTGTGGAGCAATTTTAATGTTTGGACACTGAAAAAAGTATAAATGTGAATTATTTAAGGAAGCTCTACAATGTTACTTCAGAAAATGTGTTTTATATTGCTTTTAGAATTTTGTAATATAAATTAATATTTTTGTTTTGTTTTGACTATTTGTCAACACTGAAGGTACTACTACAGCTGCCCATACCTTTTCCCAAAGTACATTTTACCTATTAGTCCATCTAATGTCACTAATCATTAGACAAATGAAAATTAAAACCAGAATGCAACATCATGTCACACCTTCAAAAAGATAAATGTTGCAAGGCTAAGTAAATAATAGAGCTTTTGCACATAACTGACAAGAATGAGTACAGCCTTAATGAAAAATTTATGGAAGTTTCTCAAAACATTAAAAACAGAACTATCATATGACAAAGTAATCTCACTTCTAGGTGTACATCTGAAACAAATTACACAATTATGTTTGAAAAGCATCTGCACTTTTCTGCCCTTTTTATTCTAATTCATATAGCCAAATGTGAAAACAAGCTGCATATTTGTTAGATGGATGGATAAGAAAAGTGGCAGACTGGACTATTAGTCTGCTTTAAAACTGAATAAAATCCTGTTATTCATGACAATATATAAAAAAGGTTTTCCAGGGCTGAGAAACTAGTTACTATCTCTAAATGGTAGAGAAAATAATCTTACTGAGAGCTGAAAATTTTGTACAGAATAAAGATTGTGGACAATGTTAACTCCAAATTCTGTTAAATATTTGCTATGAGCTTGACAAAACTTTGATTCTTAGCTAATAAAGCAAAGGAGACTAGCTACAATAGCAGTACTTGCTCTTTATTGCAATGACTTTATATCATTAATATTTAATCTATTAATTTATGTGGCTTAGTAAAAATATCAAAAATTATAATAATAAAACAGTAGGACATTATATTTTGGCTCACAGCAGTAACATTATTAATAAGCATTTGAGTTTGCAACCTGAAAAGTGAAACTCTGCAATTTCTCAAGTGTATCAGTAAGTAAACCATGAAGGCAAAAGAGACATAAGTTTCCCTTCTGCTATGATTGGGTAAACATAATAAAATAGCCCACTTTAAGTGATAAAGCTAACAGATAATGAAAAATGAATATAATGTGGATTACACTGTATAAAAATAAATGTTGCCACTTCACTTTTAGTGTTGAATTTATGTGAAAAATAGTATATCAACAAAAAACTTAGACATCACTATAACACATGGAGTGAAGGAAAGAGACCAGCAGTGCCCACCAGGCTATGTAAAGCCAACATAATGTGCAATTTATTGTGCTTAGGGGCAGGCAGAAAGGTCAAAAGACTGTAAGGAACAGAGGACTGTGCACTTTGATAGGAACTGAAAGAAGTCAGGAAACATCAGGCATTAAGATTTTAATAAGGGCCGGCGGTATAGCTCAGTGGACTAAGCGCTTGTTTAGGTAAGCGCAGGGACCAGTGTTCGATCCTTGGTTCCCCAAGCCGCGTCGGCCCCGCCTTTGGGTGCGCTGAGCCAGTGATGCAATCCGGGCGTGGTGGCGCGCGCCTGTAATCCCAGCACATGGGAGGCAAAAAGCAGGAAGATCACTATGAATGTGGGCTGCATGCATAGTGAGACCCTGCACCAAAAAAAAAAAAAAAAACAAAAAACAGATTTTAATAAACATCTGTGATTAAAGTTCTGGAGTAGTCTGCACTCAGTGGGCAAAGCCCATGAGGCATCTGGTGTAAATTTTCTGCTCTCACCAGATGTCCCCAATGTTCTGTATGTCCGTTGACGTACAGAATTACTTGCCATATCTTATCTACTTTATGACACCCTGTGCTTCCTAATGACGATTTTGTTGATGCGCTGAGCTCTCCACTTAGAGTAGTGCCGCTGTGGTTGGGGTTGGAAGACTTAGGTCCCACTTGAGCCATGCAATAATTTTTGGGACTACTTTATTATTTTATTTTTTATTTTTATTTATTTTTAATTTTATTGAAGTACAAATATAATTCAGACAGTTTTATGACACCTTAACAAGACAGATTTAATAAATTAATACATTGCAAAATGTTTTCATACTGTTTTGGTATCGTACAAGGTGCATACATGATATTATACTTACAGACATTGTTATAGCAGATGTCACTTATCAGTAAATTAAGAGTGTAGCTGTTTACTTATTTTTTATACCTGAATTATATCAAAAATTCAATAATTATTTTCCTAGTGGATGACCGTAGTACTAGAAGCTGACATAATATTCTGTCCAACCACCATTAGTGCAAATCTTGCCTCTCATAGGATTGTGTAGAAGCACAGCGTTATCTATCCCAACTGTATTGTCTATACACACACATCTTGATTTTTTTCCTTTTATACCCCTTCCTTTGTCTACACCTGTCAAAGGTGGGCACTCCATTGTCATTCAACTATCTTAGGTGCTTGAACTCAACAACACAATCCAACACAGTTCAGCATTCCACAACAATAGTGAGTTACTCAAAGAAGTTGTCCACCATAGCCATTTACAGCTCAGCTTAATATTATGGCCCCACAAAATATACTTCATTTTTATACTTTTCTGTTGCATGGTTAAGACCTAGATAGAGCAAGACTTATATACCAACACATTTACTTTATGTTTCTTATGTGGTCAGTGAAGTCCCCTCAGGGATTATCTTGTAGTCTTGTATATTATTCTGTAGCTCCTTTGTCTGTGATTGTGGAGGTCAGTGTGTAGACTCCTCAAAACAGTAGGACTAGAAATCCCATTCAAGCCTGCTATTCCCCTACTGGGAATTTTCCCAAAGGATCTGGAAACATTGTATCATAGTGATATATGTGCACCTATGTTTATAGCAGCACAATGTGTGATAGCAAAATCTTGGAAACAACCAAGTTGTCCATCACATGAGGAATGGTTGAAAAAGATGTGGTATTTCTATATAATGGAGTATTACTCAGCTGTTAAGAATGGTAAGTTTGAAGCATTTATTCTGAAGTGGATGCCACTTGAACATATACGCATAAGTGAAATAAACCAGACACACATGTGTAAATATCATATAGTCTCCCTAGTATAACAAGGGAAAAGCAGAAATACAAAACAATTAAAATCAATTGAGTCAGATAAGGCAAAGTGAATGGCATATGCTGCAGGATACTAATCAGATTTTCTTCTGGATGGTTAACAACCTAAGTTCACAAATCAGAGTTGGAGAAATAGAAGAGCCACAAGGCCAGCCAACATTTTGGACCTAGCCTTTCAAGGTCAGTGAAGACTCAGGACGTAGGAGAACCTGTACTGCAACATCATGAAACTCAATTGAGCTCCAAATTTTCTGAACAAGGAGATTATGGAGCCACAGAGGAAAGAGATTGAAGTTCTATAGTGTGCCTGGGGAGAGTCACATGGAGAGAAAACTTTCTCTCAGGCTCTCACAGAGAGCAAACTGGTCAAGTATTGGCTGTGACTCATCCACATGGATGACACAGACAAAGGGACTACTTCATGTATTACACCACTTGTACCACAGTAAAGCAATGCTAAGGATAGATTAGTATGATAGTTAATTGTGACAATTTTATTGAAAAACACCTAGTGCTGTGATGTCACACCTACAGTACCCATGCAACAGTAGACTCTTTGCATTATTGAAAGCTCTTATGTTGACAATTACTGCCCTAGAGGATTACAGTTTATGTTTAGCTGTCCTCTGAAAGCATCATGCAGTCACTAGTGCAGGTTTCTAGACTTTGTGATTAATTTCTGATCCAATGTTAATATCACAGGTATGAGTGGTACACCTGCCCTAGGATTGGTAGTCTGCATACAATGTAAGAAGGGGAGAGAGGCTTGCTAACTCTGTACCTGTTTCTACAGAAAATTCTATTTCCCCTAGCGTATCATAAAAAAACTTTTTTCATATATGATTACTAAGATTTAGTCATACATGTATAACTGAGCCAAATAAAAAGGAGTTGTTTTCTCCTGATCAACTTATATCTTCCTTGATTTAAATTTAGATAACTTTATTCTGAACATATTGTTGGTAATATACTAGACAACATATAAGCAAATGATATGAAAATTGACCATTTGATGATTATGTGAGATGCAAGGAGACAATTTCATTGTGGACAGCTAAGTTAGGTAAAATATAGACAGTCAGATGAGAAAAAGCCCTCAAGAGTCTAAAGTGGAAGATGAGACTGCAGTGCAGTTGTGAGGGAGGCATATTTATTGAAGAACATACCTCAAGACAAAAGATAGAGTGACTAGAGCCACATAATTTCCCCAGAAACAAACAACAGTGATTGATATTCTAAATAGGTATCTATTACCTTGGTAGGAGGAACAGCAATAGCCACTGACCCACCCACCTAGGAAAAGCCCCTGTTGCATTCCATGTACCTTTGCTATATGACTTGCTTCCCTATTTGATCATCATTTAATTAATATTGTCTAAGTGATTATACTCATAATATTATTGGTTTACCATAGTTTTTCACTAAATCATACCCACCTTTTGGTTTCCCAATGGGTCAATATTATTTATGCATTTATACTTGTAATCTTATTAGTTGATTATAGTTTTTACCACCTTAGATGCACCTCACTTCATGGTTTTAAAAGGAGGGGTCAGGCCAGAAAGACAGCTCCGTGGACCAAAGTGTCTGCTTAGGCAAGTTTAGGAAAATACAGAGACTATAGTTCCATCCCCATGGCAACCCTGCCCTGAGAATGGGCTGAGTCAGCCTCAGAGGCCTGGCATAGTGGCATTTGCCTATAATCCCAGTACTGGAGAAGCTAAAAATAGGAAGATCACAAAGTTTGAGTTGCATAATGAGACCTCATAATGACCAAATTCATTATAAATAAATGAACAAACAAACAAATAAATAAATGGAGGGGTCCTCAGTGATCCATTTGGGAACCTCGTATATCTTTCCTAGATGGAAGCTTTATTTTCCCTAATAAATATAGCTTTTCATCCCAAATAAAGATTTTGCTCTTCCCTTCTATTGTTCTTATAATTCATTCTTTGACTTTTAGAGAAGATGAATTTGGCAGTTCAGATAATTAACAAATTGGGAGTTATAATGTTTTCATATTTCAGCTCCTGTGTCATATCGTGAATCACTAGGTTTGTAAATAATGAGTGAGTTATTCCTCCAATAAACCTTATTTTGGAGAAATCTGTATAATCATCTGAGACTTACATGATTTACCCACTGATTTCGTTTAATACCTGATAGATTACTTTGCACTCTTCTAATGGTAAATCATGGTCTTTCAATGCAAAAACTACAATAAAGAAGTTTGCAGTACACAATATAACAACCATTGTAAATTACCTATTATCTTGTTTTAAAATTCTGTATGGGTTTATTATTGTTTTGGTATACGGGAATCAAACTCTAAACCACAAAGGTACCTGGGACAGGTGCATGTTCTCTAAACACAGATGAATGTTAGGAACCATGGAAGTTCACAACACGATATATTTATTGGAGGAAAGAAAGCTGTCTGAGAAAGGGACAGAAGAGGGACCTGAGCAGGTTGCCTAGAGAATCTGCCTTTTCTAGCAATTTTTGCAGAGCCAAGCTTTGTATTAAGGTGCGTCTAAGGTGGCAAACATTAGACCTCACCGAGGTGGGACAAAACTATGATAAACCAGAACGGTCACAAACAACATTGCTGCTGTAAAATTGATTAAATCAGAATCAGATGAGGAAAGTGGGCGTGAATATGGACAAGATCTCTTCCTGTGGGGGCTTAGGTTTGTAACTCTGGCTCTTTCAAGGTGATTGATACCTATTTAGAATATCAGTCCCTGGTGCCAATCCCTAGGGAGGTATGTGGCTGCATTTGTTTATTCTTTTGTCTTGAGGTCTGGCCCACAGCTGGAGTGTCTCTTCCAAACGTGCAGTGCAGTCACCTTGTCTTCTGCTTCCCCCCCTGGAGGGCCTAACCTTGTCTGACTGCCTGTAGTATTTCTAGCTAATTCAGCTGCCTACAACAATACCCTGAAACAATCGGTTTGTAAAAATGAGGCAGTTATTCCCCCACTAAATTATGTTGAGTAATATAGAGAAATTTCTATAATCATCTGAGCTTAGCATGATTTTTATAGGTTACAGCCCAAGTACAGACTGCTAAATTATCATGGCTCTGATTCAACATGGCTGAATCCTCAGAACAACAGCGCATCTTCCTGATGACCACTTCCTCCTCCTTCCCCACTCCAGCTCTGGACACAACTTCCTTTTCCCTTTCCCACCCACACAGGGGGGCCTCCAATCAGCTCCTTCTGTGTCACTGAACCTGCGCTCAAACTCGGACCCTAGGGAAAGTCCATAATGTCTCATCCTTCCTGTCTCAGGCCAGAGGATCTGCACATCTCTATCCCCATGATCCTCTTCAAGTCTTCAGTTACTAAAAGCTTCCTTTTCCCCCTTCTTTCTACTTCTCTGCCACACTGCCTCCATCACCACTGCAGATAAAACCTGACAGAGATACTTACTGAGGTCATTTATTTTAATACTTGATATTTTCATTTGCAACCTTCTAATGGTGAATCACAGTGTTTCAATACAGGAAGTAAAATATAAGAACACAACATGCAATATGGGTGCCTTATTAATTTCTTGTTTTGAAGTTCCATACTGTTTTCATCTTTTGTTTTTTAATTCACTTTAAATAAGAAAAAATACACAGAGAAGCAATGAACATAAAATGTTCAGTTTATTTATTTATTTATTTATTTATTTATTTATTTATTTAAGTCAGGGTCTTGCTATTCAGTTCAAGCTGGTCTTGAACTCCCTTTGAAACCTCGGCTAGTCTCCAGCTTGCAATGACCCTCCTGCCCCTTACTGTCCATAGTGCTGGGATTACAGGCTACAGGAGTGTGCCACAACACAGGACTGATGCTCTGTTTCATAGATCAGATAGCTTATCCACAATTAAGTACATGTAGCCCAGGTTTCCATTTGGTTGTGCTCCTGCCTTGTGGTAATAATCAGCATGGTACAATGCTGCAGTTAAGAGATGAAAGATTCCTTAATTTACCCAGAACTGGTCAGAGAACATTCCTGGAATTTCTTAAGAGCTATCTTACTCCCTCTTTTAGGCTCTTTGATAATTAGGGTGTATCCAAGAAAAGATGATTGCTTTCTAGGAAGGCCACTGAATGACCAAATCACATTTTTGAGATATGTAGATTAAGAAGAATAGACAGAAAAAGAGTTTAAAATGTGTCTCTGCTTGCTGTTGAGGAGTCATTTCAATAGTACCAGATGTCTCCTGGTGTACCAAAGAGGTGAGAAAAGTCAGTTCAATGCCTTTAGCATGAACAGAAGTCCACTGCAGAACAGAAAGTGATTAGGGAAGCTAAAAATGTGGTAGTTGGATTCAAGAGTAAAAATTATGAGGCAAGTTGACTCAACTTGGAAAGCAGTTCTGAATTATGAGGGATGTGTCTGAATGCACAATTTTCTTTAGCAGTAATATTGTTTAGTGGGATGAGCTACTTTTATGTTACAGAGCTCTATATGTATCACTGATAAAACTGAAAAGAATAAAAGATGTTTGACAAATGATAGAGGAGCATGCATGCAGATTCACTTCTTAGAGAAAAAATTGTGATTAAAATATTCTTTTTGAAACAGTATACTCATTTAAAAGAGGCTTCAATAGAATTTAAAATGAAATAGGTATTCAGAATTTTATTGGACATTAAGTAGTTCATAATATTTCAGTAGGTAAGAGTATAAATATTTAAAATTAAATTTCAGCTATATATCTATTTTACAACTAATAATATTATACTAAATTATTTAAAATGCTACATTTTATTTTAAAATATTTTACAGCTAATGATGCAAAGTAAAGGATGTTAAGAATGAACACAAGGACCAATCAAAATAGACAGAAATCATAAATATCTAACCAGATCAACTGCAAGAGTCGAGTTATATATATATTCAGTATGGACAAAATAAATTCTTATTTATGTAGATACAGTCTTGTAGTAATTTGGAGAGATGATTTGCTTCACTGATGAATCTTAAAAATCAATCAGAAGTAAACTATTTTTAGCATGCACAGATATTCATGTAACTTTCATTAGGGGAACTGCTTGATAACATTTACATTTAGGAACCAAATGCCACTGGACAATAACACTTCAGGTGATATTTTAATTTTCTGAATAATCTAATGTAAACAAAGTATAGTTCCTTTTCACATTTTACTGTACCATTTTGCTGTGTCTTAGCCTTTTGCTGATTTGCACATGTGTGTAACTGCACATAGTGTGTGTATGTGTAGAATTATTGAAGCCTAGACAATGACCAGATGCATTTCAGTCAGTTTTTATACCTCCATAGTGAAACTGAAATGGACATGAAAAGAATCCACTATATACACAGATAGATCAGGAATTTGTTATAGAAATTTATAAGGACATTATATTTTGCAAACTTATATCACAATTATAATAGATGTGACCCATGAACAAATAATACTTTCAATGAAAATCCTATAAAAATGCATTACTGAATAGTATATTAACAATAGAGTCTTAACTAATATTAATAGAAACAAACTACTTTCCATCAAATTGAAATGCAAGCATGTTTTTGTGCCAGTGTAAATGTAACAATACAGTGTAAATGCTACTAAAAATAAGCTAGGGAGATTTAAACTATGACAAAAACAGTAGGATGTTTGTTTAAAACACAAAGGCAAATTTTTGAGGGGGAAAAAGGCAATGTATCTTTAAAATTTTGTCTATCTGTCTGTCTGTCTATCTATCTATCTATCTATCTATCTATCTATCTATCTATCTATCTATCTATTTAGTATAAGGCCTCACTATGCAGCTCGGACTGATAGTGTTCCTCCTGCCTCAGTCTCACCAGTTCTGGAATTATAGGCATGGCTGTTTTTAGTGGCTGACATAATAAGCCTAGATTTTCAGGGCCAGCACTGCATGTAGTACTGAGGATTGAACTCAGATACTTGAACTTGCCAGGCAGGCATTTAGACCACTGAGCTATCTCCCCATCCCAGCAATGTATCTTTTACCACACTAAATTTTTAATATTTAAAGTCACTGTATTTTTTATCAGGCCTCATATATACATGAATAAGTGAAAAGAGCTTCAATACTATTATATAACAATGTGAGTTTTATTGCTGTGAAACAAATAGATTTAATAATGGAAAGAAAATATAATTTCCTTATTTGAGAGATACCAAGATTTTTATATCCTTATAACCAGAAATGTATCTCTGGATAATCTATAGTAGGTTATTTTAACTGAAGAAAATCACATTAAGACACCTATCTCTTATGTTAAATGCTATTTCACTACTACATTTAGAATTGTAGGGATTTTAATTTTGGTTTGTTTAATCAGTTTTAGTTATGTCCTTAGAAAGAAAACAAACTTCTAATATTTTATTAATTTGTGCTAAATATTTCTCATAAAATATTTTTCACAGATAATTGACAAATACATTTAAAAAATAACTGATCCTAAGAAGTAGGTTAAATGAAAGATATTAATAGGATTTAATGCTCATTTCACTGGCCTAGTTTACTACTGAATCTCTGAAGTGGTTGCAGTGAATTTCTAATTGATAGTTAACTCATTACACCCAGCTGAGTTGAACTAGCATGGTGTGCGGTGTGGGAATCCTACATGAGGGTTTTTGCCAGCAGTATGAAGGCAAAACTGAGAAGCTGTTGAGAGATCGCTAGGGAAGATCTTTGGAGAAGGCCTTGGAAGCTGCTGTTTCTCTTGGGCAGCTTCTGATGAAGGAGCTTGTCATGCTGGATTTCCTGATGAACTTGGCTATTCTTGTCGGAGGAGGAGCTCAGGACCTTTTATGTCATTGAGAATGACTACAGTTCATTTTGGGGGAACTCTGGTCCTCATCTTGAGCACTGTTTCCTGGCTCAGGAGAGGAAAGTGGTACACTGTTCAGCCCAGTGGAGAAGTTTGTCACGTTGGCTTCCCTCATTATGGAGGAACTTGGGACCTCACTATTGCCCAGGAGGGTGGTCGTGGCATTTTGGGGGAGCTCTGGTGCTATTCAGATCCCTCTGCTTGCTAACACAGATCCTTCATCTTGCTGGCACAGACATCCTAGCTTCCACCACTAACTTTGGTCTTCCCAGCACACAACCATGAAGCACGACTGGATGAAACATTGTCATGGGCTTCAATTCGGCTTGTGGGAAGCATTCTTATGAGCTCTCAGGTTTCAACTGGACTGATGCAGGATATCAGTATGCAGGCTCTCAGCTGGATTCCTTTGTCTTTAGTGTGTGGACAGATTTTCTCCACTTTTGTGTATGTTTCTTTGAGTAATTCATTATGAAATAAAATTATAAAACATGCTCAGAATTATATAATTTCCCCTTGCAAAACTCCAGACCATAACAGTGGCCTAATTTTTTGAGTCCTTTTATGTATTCTACGTATTAGCCCTCTTCTTATAGAATAGGTGGCAAAAGTTCTTTGTTTTTCTTTCTTCTCATTTGTTTCTGCACTTCATTAATTGGTTCCTTCACTGTGTAGCAGCATTTAAATTTAATGTGATCACATATTATTGCTTTTAATGCTTATGTCATTGTAATTTTATTTAGGAAATCCCTTCCTGCACCTGTAATGTCAACTGTCTTAACTATCTTATATTGCAGTAAGTTCATTGTTTCTTTTTTAGTATTTAGATCTTTTATTTATTAAATTTAAATTTAGGAGATAGTGAGGCATGTTTCCAGTTTCATCTTCTGCAAACAGATACTTTGCCAAATATTATTTATTGAATAAGCTATCTCTCCTCCACTCTCTGATTTTGGTCCTTTGTTTTGAAATATCAAATGCCTGAATGTGTTTGAGGAAGTTTTCGTATACTCCATTCTGTTCCATTGATTTATGTATCTTTTTTGTTGTTGTCTTTCAAGTACCATGTTTGTTTTATCACTAGCACTTTGCAATAAAGAAGGACATTAGATAATGTGATGGCTCTTATTTAGCTCTTATTATCTAATGTGGCTTTTACTCTCTGTGTCTCTTTGTGTTCAATACAAATATTAATGGAAAACTGAAATGAAAAGACATTTTTCATAGGAAGAACTACAACTTGCCAACGAATTTATGAAAAAAAATTTCAGCATCACTGGTCATTAGATAAATGTAAATTGAAACAGTGTCAAGATTCCATCTTAACCATCTTAGGCTGGAAAGAACAGCAAACATGAAGAAATATTAATTAATTAATTAATTAATTAATTAATTCTGGCATGGCTGTGGTCAGAAAAAGAAAGGAGCACTCCTGTGTTGTTGCTGGGAATGTAAACTAATAAAACAATTGTTGAAATTAGTATAGAAATCCCTCAAATAATTAACATATGTTCCATATGATTAAACTATTCTTCAGGTATCTTTCCCAAAGAACTAAAGATATAATGCTACTGTGATCCATCCAAATATTTACAGCAATACAATTCTTAATACATAAATGAATCTTGGAAGCAGGCATTGTGTATCCATCAACAGATAATTAGACATAGAAAATATGTATCTACACACAATGGAGTACCTCCCAGCTATCCTAAAGGACCAGTTTAAGACATTTGTAGGAAAATAGATGCAGCAGGAACATATAATGTTGAGCAAAACAAATCAGACACACATATTTAAATAGCATATAGTACACCTCATTTGCGTTAACCAGAGTACAAATAAAGAGACTACAATAAAGGATGGAGAGAAAGAGACAAGTTTATAGATCTCTTGCAGTTGGGAAAGATTACAAAAGATCATAGGTGAGAGGAGAGTCGCCCGGGAAGGAAACAAGAAAAATGAAGTGTAAAATGAATGTAGATATTCTATGTGTCAAACATGAGATAAGATGAATAACATCAACAAGAATGAATCCCCTGGTACCAAAATAAGAATGAAAATGGGACGAAAGTATTTAAAAGAGGGAAGAGGAGTGAAAGGGGAGGGGGAAGGATAAAGAATGAAAAAGAGAATAAATCTTTATTTTGTATACATAATCATGCCACAAGATCACTGTAAATTGCATGTACTGCAACATGAAATGAAACTTTTTTTTAAAAAAGGAAGATGTATCGTGCACATGTCCAAATTAGCAACAAAAATATAGACATTCTGTACTATTAATATGCACTAATAAAAATACATATATAAAGAAAAAAATAATACCGTGAAATAATACCTAAAGATTAGGTTCAAGCACCTACCCTGTAGTAATGAACTTGCTATGCAATGTTGGGCAGTTGCTAATTTCATATTTTTTGATATTTAGCTAATTGGAAAACTAGAGAATGCATGCAATATAGGTAAACTTTTATGCTTTTTAACTCTTAATCACACATGAGTGTCAAAAGCTTAAAAACTACAGATTTATAGTTGTAATATAGCCATATATTGGGGTTTTAAAAACAGTTCAATTTCTTATACCAGCCTAAAGTTCATTTGAGTTATGTATAAGTATCAAGAAATTTTTTTTATTCTTTGAGAACAGAGAAATCAGGAATGGAACTCAATATTTAAAAAGTCAATTGTAGAATTTTTTTTAATTTTTAAGATATAAATAGATAAAATTACAGTCACAGACCATGTCAGTAAGTGATTGTCTTTCATATAAATATTAAATTTGGATTTAAAACTGCCCAAGGAGCACTGACATATTAGCTCACTTATCACAGTAACATTTGTAACACAGACAGCAGAGTTCTACTCTAAATTATTGCCTAATATCCAAAGATGAGAATATTGGATTATGATTACCAAAAGTGTATGAAATATCAATGTGTTTATAGAATTTGCACATATATTTTAGTTTTCCAATATTTACCACAAATACATCTAGATCTGATAATTACTTACGTAAAATAAGCTAATTATATTCCAGTTAATTCAAGTAAATAATTATCTGCATTGTAAAAGAAAAAAAATTTTTAAAATATTAATTACTAGTTAAACACTCTTAATTTAGAAAATGATTAAGGCCATACATTACAGTCATAGGGTAACAAGAATGGAAGTCATATTACTGAATCTTTGATATAATTCAGGTATAAAAAATAAGATATGTAAACAGCTACTCTCTCTTAATTTACTGATAAGAGACATCTGCTGTAAGAATAATATCATGTATGCACCTTGTATGATACCAAAACATTATGAAAACAGTTTGCAATGTATTAATTTATTGAATCCATCCTGTTAAGGTGTCTTAAAACTGTCTCATTGATATTTGTACTTGAATAAAATAAAAAAATTAAATAAAAAGAATGGGAGTCATTTCACAGTTATCTAAGTAAATTATTCCTTCTATAATGGTACAATCATTGTCTTTTCTAGTTTGTCACAAAAATCTGGCAAATTTTTGTTTCCATCTTTGGAAACAGCATGATGTCACTTTCTTTTTCTTGGTAGATAAAGAATTAGAAGTACATTGTCCAAATCAATACCACCATATACCAGTCCTTCCTACTGAACCTGGACTTGTGTTGCTTAGCGGGAATGCTGGTTAGAAGAACTGTGCTCTAAATTCAAGCATCTGAAGACGTTTGCGCGTGTGTGTGCGACTGGAGCCGCTGTACTGCGCAATGCTCCACGGCTGCTGATAATTCAATTCATTTCATTCTTTTTAAGATGACACCTTTACATAAATATCTTTTAAGAGATATTTAACATAGAAAGCTTTTGATTTTACAGAGAAAATGTGTTTGGAATGTGTTTTCAATATTACAAAAGTAATATTGCAGGAGATTTGAAATATACTAAATGTGAGAACACTGTACTATCTGAAGTTAGATGTAGTATCTAAAGCAGATGTGAAAGGAATCTCATTAAACTTTAAGTTAACAGCATCACATCTCTGGAACACATAATTGTTAACTGACTATAAATTTAAACACCATACAATGTTCATTTTGACATATATGTATTAAAGTAGATGTATTCTACTTTACTAGCCAACAAAACTTGCATTTCTGTAACATGAACTAGAATGACACAAAATTTATTAAAAGTAGACATATAAATATGCTATTTTGTATTTATATTTTGAGTTAAAAATTGAATATTGTTTGATTGGAATTAGACATTTCTGTCACATTATAAATTATCAAGAAATCATTGCAAAGAGAAAAACATGTGATTTATAAAAGTGCAAAGAACTCATTTTTAAGGAACTATTAATGCAATAAAAGATTAGTTTTATAATTTTAATGTAATAATAAATATGCCAGTAGTTGTATGGGAAATTTTTCTTGATTTCATAATTATAACTTCAACATATAATTCAATGATTTATTTCACAAATTAATAGATGCTTATGAAAAGTAATAGCTATTTTGACTGTCTCTTGTGCAGTTCTTATAAAATCAAACAAGATATTTTTAAAAGTAGTAAAATGCAAATGTGAGTTAAGGTAGTTTTCTAGAGCACTCCTATCGGATCATATATTACACAGTAGAATAAAAGCATCTAATTTCTAAATCCCTTTTAAAGTTAAAAGCGGCTTGCTATAAAAATTACATGTAATCAATTTGAAGCAACTGTAAAAGTCACTACATATGGCATCCTGCAATTTAATTTTCTCTTCATAA
>PVKA01036254.1:0-21948 GCA_004027165.1 Ctenomys sociabilis
AAAAAAAAAAAAAAAAAAAAAAAAAAAAAAAAAAAAAAAAAAAAAAAAAAAAAAAAAAAAAAAAAAAAAAAAAAAAAAAAAAAAAAAAAAAAAAAAAAAAAAAAAAAAAAAAAAAAAAAAAAAAAAAAAAAAAAAAAAAAAAAAAAAAAAAAAAAAAAAAAAAAAAAAAAAAAAAAAAAAAAAAAAAAAAAAAAGAATCACCACGAGTGCTGACTGATTCCTTTTAAGTAAAAGACTAGAATTCAAATAAATATCAGAATTTGCTAACAGGACAGATCATAAATGTGATGAACCTAAAAAAAGTTGGAAAAAGTTTAAGAAAATGGGAGTTAATAAAGGACAAATCCTTCCTGATCTTTCATAGCTGGGTTCCAATAAACATCATCACAAAGGCTGGGGAGATCACTCTGTGGTGTAAGCGCTTGTCTGACAAGGGCAAGCACACAAGGTTGGTCCCCAGTACCACCTGCTGCCCAGGGCCTAAAACCCTGGGCATGTAATGTCACCCTGAAACCCAGCATGGTGCCGCATGGCTGCAGTCCCAGAGCTGGGGAGGCTGAGACAGAAAGATCACTATGAGTCTGAGCTGAGTAGGGTGACCCTGTATCCAAAGAATTTTTTTTAAATCATTACAAGTTTAGAAACCAAATAATGCAGGTAAAAGCATGTTTAAAGATATAAAATTATTAAGAACTAAGAAGCAATAGTGAAACTCCCATAATGGAGAAGTAATGAAGTATAATGTAATAATTTTTGTCATTTCTAAAAACAGAAGGTCAATAGAAGAATTGTAAAGAAATGAGAAATTAAAGATATCATAAAGTTTAATTCTAACCCTTCATAAAAACTTGTGTGGGGAACACTTAAAACAATAGATAACAAACTAGAACCAATTATCTCCTGTTTCTGAGCCTATACTTTTAAGAATTTATTTCACGGAAGTACCTAAACCTGTTAGTGAAGTATTTATAATTTTTATAATGAAAAAGATGTGAAACTATGTCTGTCTATATAAGGTTCATTAAATTCTGACACCATCAGATATTAAGATGCTCTATGGTTGTTAAAAATAAATAAAGATAAAAACATGAGATAACTTCTGAAGTAATCACTAAAATACATAGTGCAAAATGTAAGTATGAACAATGTTTATATCATATTATTATGTGTAAAAATACTATCATAGAAGAAAAAATTTACATTTGTGTTTTTATGTGCACATAACTTTGAAAGACTCTATAAAACAATAGCTAGTAATTTGGTTTCTTGTAGGGAAGGAAACTGGGTGGGAAAACAGATAAGGACTTTTTTACCTTTACAAATTATGTTGAAATATGTGTGGTGATATTCCCAATAAGTTTTATTTTATAGCTCACTTGCTGAAGATTGGCAGATGTAAAAAAAAAAAAAATACTGGTGATGGGGAAGTGACAGAAATTAGTCCACAGCAATAATCCACAGTAGTGTAGACAAAGCAGCTTTAGATAGCTATGAGAGACCAAGAAATTTCTAGAACCAGATTTGATACAAAGGAGGAATTTGCAGGAGCAAATTTGCAGGAGAAATTTCCAGGACAGGAAAAAACATAAGGGAGAAATGAATAGAGTACCAGTCAGAAACTGTATTCAGCTGCCTGCATCAGAAATTAGATATAAACATATTCTCAAAGCTATAGTGAGTCTGTAGAGTTGCCTTTGAAGGATAAGAATGGGAAACAATAAAATCTTCCTGGCAGGCTCATTCAGGAGTCTTCCCACAGCCTCCATCCACTCAGGACATGCTTCACCCTTTCCATCATCTGAAGTGAAGGCCTGGAGATCTCAATTTGTACCTCTGTATACTGTTCTCCAGACAGCAGGGCAGAGAGAGCTCTTCAAAGAGGAAAGGTATCTGTGTACCAAAATTTCAGGAATTCAGAACATTCCACAATTCCTGGTCTCTTTAGTTTCCCATCAAGAACTGACATGAATAATTAGTTTTTACTGGAAGTTAAGCTTCAATGTTAGAAATTATTCTGAATGCTATGAAACTGTTGAGAAAGACAGTTAATAGATATATAAATATTATCCCAAACTTCATTGAGATTGACCAGAAGAGTGACTTCCTGTAAGTAGAGTAAGACTGAGGCACCCTTGTCCTGGCTTTGAATTTCTACTGTGAACTCTGCCTCGGGTAGACAATTCCCATCCTTTCTCTTGTCCTCAAAATGACTGTCTCTAAGTAATCTTTAAAACTCATGGCCTAGTGGATCCCAGCAGGCTGGTCAAGACTGTGAGGAGGAGACAGCTACCTGGTCACTGGGCACCTAGGGAGCAGCACACAGGTAGAAAAATACCAAAAAGGAGGACTGGCCATTCATTAAGCCACTTGAGCCCACTGAGACTGCTTAGCAAGGTGTAGGGCCAACAGAGAAACAAGGACACATAGAAGAATCAAAATGTGAAGCATGAGGTCATATTCTCTCCACTCTTTAAACATGCACACATACATACATTAGATAGTAATGATAAAGAAATTAGTGACATGTGTGTTTCAAGTAATGTGATATTATGTTTCTTTAAAAATAAAAATCCTTAGGTGCTAATTGGCTCCATAAGAGCATCATCACAATCTCTAAGGTTTGCTTTGGTTGGAGCAAATCTGAATTTATGAGGCATCCAGGTATTTAAATGAAATCATAGCTCTAATTGATTAAACACATAAAAGAAAATGATGCTGTGTAAACACACTTAAAGTATAATGACACATGAATTAGCATAAAATAAAGTTGCCACATGATACCTTGCCAAGCTTGGAAACATGCTCAAAGGAAAGTAAAACAGTGAAGTTCAGGCACAATCTGGCTTGTATTTCCTTTGTGCATTAGAGTTTTACTAGAGGAACAGATATAGTACAAGGAGCAGATATTAACACAAGATGTACAGATGTACAAGAAATTACAAGATTGGCTTACAATGTCCAGCCACAGAGTCGGATGAGAAAACATGCAGAGAGTGTCTACACACCTGCATCTGAAGGATGCAGTCCCAAAGTCTGAAGCTCACTGCAGTGTTCCATGCAAGTCTCTGTCAGTTGGCCAATGGGTCTGCAATGGAAGGCTGAAGAGTCTGTGACAGAAAGCTGCAGAATCCAAGCCGGAGACCAAACAGTCTGTGCTAGAAGCCAGGAGATTGAAGTCCAAGCTGACTGCAAACACTGAAGTCCCTCCAAGGAAGTGGAATGCTGAATCCCTCCTCAGCCCCTTCATTTATCCTATCTGTTCTGAGTCACTTCCTCCCTGCCCTAGGGTGGAACCACCAGGTGATCCAGCCATGTTGGCACAATATTTTGACCACTACACATTGTTATCCAAAACTGGTTATCAGGAACTATCCAATCTCCAGATAAAGCCTCATTGGGCTATAAAAAGTATTCCCTTGTCGCTAAGAGAACATGAGCAAGTTTAGCATATCTATTTTTCCACACTTCATGTTTGCAAATGAGATTGTAAGCCAATTACCAAGGGATCTTTTTCAGGAAGGTAACTTTCTCTCTAATCTCTTTACCCAAGCATGATACACAAATGTGCAATACATCTTTCCTATAATTAAGTAAACTATTCACTTGCCTCAGAGCTCCTCGGCAACAAATAACACCCACATGATCTTTCTGGATTTAATAAAAAAAATCAGGATTTATTTATTTATTGCCACATAAACTCTTAGGAAATGGACATTTTAATTGATTATTCTGCTGGTAAAATAATTGAAAAGACACTTTCTCATCATATTTCATCTTCATAAACCCTTCCTATCATTGTTTAGAATTCTACTTATACTGCCAGAAAGGCACATTTCATTTTGTTACTTTATCATCTTGACTGAAGAAACAAATAGCTGTTTAGGGGACACTTTTAATCAAAAGGGAATATGAAATGCCCAAAAGAAAACAAAGTACATAGCAAAACAATATTACAAATTGTACATATAGTTCTTCAGTAATGCTACCATTAGGAGATACAAATTCTGCTAAGTTTTCTAATTTAAAATATCTAGGTTAGGATGGAAGCCTATGTCAGATTACATGTGCAATAATCCCTACGCTACATTTGCAATTCGTTTCTGCAAATTTATGTCTCAGGTTGAGTTTGAAACTGGAACATGAAAATAATCTCTGCCTCCAGTGAAGCCTTACTCTAATTGTAAAGATAAGTAAGTAAATTTTAAAAAATTTAATAGACTTGGAACCATAAGAGAATTATGTGCAGAAGAGTAAATGATTCAGTCTCATTTCTAAATGGTCAGATAGGGGCATCAGAGTAATAGATTACTTTGAAAGGCTAAAGCAAAGTTCTTGATGGAAGAAAGAGGAGAGAAGAAGGTTATTCCAGTCACTGGAAAGAGCACATTCAGCTGTACTAAGGTGTGACCTGCATCATGTTTTCAAGGAATGATTAAAAAATTGAGTAGCATCAGAAGTTGAACAGTTAGGGGCCAAGTAGTGCTGGGAGACAAGTGCTGGAGAATTAAACATAAGGCAAATAAAGAAAAATCTTAAACACTGAAGTTAGGAACCTGGAATGTTGCTTCAGAAAAATGTAGCGATTTTTAAGAGGTTTAAGTAGAACCACAAGATCAAATTTTATACTGAGAAGAAGGAAAATGTACTCATTACTAGTAGACTATAGACAAGGTGACTAGGATAAGAACCATAAACTGAAACAGCTGCTCCAGTGCACAGGTCCCCTAGCCTGGTCACCTCGCAGTTATTGAATTTCTCACAGAGTCCTGTGAGGGTTATTTCTCCTCAGCCCCAACCCTACCAAAAAAAACATTGTACTGAAGCCCAGGATAGTGTCATGTGTAGCAGGTCCAACAAACCTTCATGTTACTTGAGCATGGTTCTTTCTAAATTAAAGACCTGTGAACTGAAAGAACAAAACATCTTTTTTCTCTCTAACTCAGCCCTTATATAACAGCATCGTAAAGTCCCAATAATTATAATGGGTGTTGCACCAAAACCGGAATAGACAGAAATACAATTAGTACCTTGGTTAGCGACCAGTCTTCTTCTGTGGAATAGATCTCTGACTCTGCTTTGTCTCCAAGACTAATGGTGGTGAACCTTTCAGAACTTTCAGTGATGCAAACTATGAGCCCATGAGCACTACAGCACTATGGGTTTACTGTCACTGTCCTTGACCTATGGAACTCACCTTCTATTCATCTTTATTTTCCATACGCAAACATCCATTTTGGTGACTGACTACCCTCCTCAGCTTACTTCCTACCATTTTTGAAAGGCTGAGCTCTCATCAGTTCTTTTTTGTTTTATCGAAATGTGTCTGCCTCTTCTATTTCAAGTTCATTCTATTAATGCTGTTCTCTCATAAATTTTATGGAATTTCATGAATATAGTAAACTCACTCTACTAGATAAATGTCACACTACCAATCTCTAATGGCAAGCTCTTTTAGTCTTGAGATAAAGTCAGGACACAAGGAGAAAAGCCTAGAAGCTTTTTTTTCTCTAGTTGGGAGTTTAACATGTCCTCCTGACACACTAATAAAGAGTCTTATAGGCAAACTCTTGAGGTTATTTTTAGACTCTGGTCATTTTGTAACTTGAGAGCCTTTTGATGAAACTATGAAGGAAAAAGCATTTTTAAATAGGAATATTAAGAAATATATTCAAATAGCTACTTTATCTTTAAATAGCAACTTTATACTTTGTCCAAATTTTTCATTTTTCTTTTCTTTTTTGTAGCTCCTTTGCCCCCATATTTTATTTATAAATGCCTAAAGACCATAGGTGATATTTTTTTTTGGTGGAACCAAGGATTGAACTTAGGTCCTTGTACTTGCCAGGGAAGTGCTTATTCCAATGAGCCATCTCCCCAGCCCCAGGTGATATTTTTAATACCATTCCTAGAAAATTTCCCAATCCAAAATTCACCAATTTATTGATTGCAGGTGTTCTATTTTCCATGTTTGCATAGGTGATCACACTGTCAGAATTCCAATCTCTATTTTGTGTGGTCTCAAAGTCAATTCTATGTGTTTTAAATATTGTTATGTGCCAATAATCTTGTACTGTTTATATATGATTGGTAGAAAAAAATACATGAAAATTCAGTGGCGTAGGGCAAAACAATTTTGCTAGATCTCAGTAGGAGGGCTCAGTAGTCCATGGCACTGAGCTAAGTGGTTCTCTATGTAGCATCCAGCAATCCTTTCTGTGGCATTTATCTGCATAATGGGTTAGTCTGAAGGCTGCAGTAAGGTTATACATGTATCTAATTGACCTCTGGGTTCAAAGTAAGTTTAAGGGAAATCGCAACCCTGTTTATAAGAAATTAGACCAGCTAAAATCAGTATAGACTAACAAAGCCTCAAACATAGGAAAAAAATCTATAAAGTAAAGTAAGAAAAATTTCCTCACTAAATATCAAGATTTACTGTTACAATGCAGTAGCATAGATAGTGTGGCGCTGGTCTTAGCTCATCAGTGAAGCAGAAAAAAAGCCAAGTAGCAAACTAGGGAGCACATGAAGAAATACTCTATGATAAATTGTCCTTGGAAAATTGGTTAATATAAAAATTTTATGAAACTCCTACCCACATATTAAACAAAAGTCAACTCCAGATATCCAGTGGAAAAGAACCTTTTAAATAAAGTTTGAAAATATTATTATCTTAAAAACATTAGTGATAAAAGGAATTAGATAAATTCACATTTAATATGTTTTATTTCTCAAGAAAATCATTTTAATTCAAAAACCATAATGCATAATGACAGCTATAAAATTGGAGAAGATATGTGCAATACAGAGGTTTAAAAAAAGCTTTACTGTTCATGAGAGACAAATACATAGGTAAGAGTCTTAAACAAATTTCTCCTTATTGAGACAAAATTAACACTTGCAATAAAAAAGAGGTTCATTTTGGCTCATGTTTGTACAAGTTTCAGTCCATAGTGTCCTGGCTCAGCTGCAGGACAGCATTGCAGAGGGGCACAGGGGAGGAAGGCTGTGATAGTGTGGTACACAGGAAGTGGAGAGAGATAATGGGAGAAGCAAGGGAGCTATAGCTCTCAGGCTGCACCCCAGGGGCCCATCTTCAGACATGCTTCACGTCCCAGTGCCACGTTTTGCTATGGACTGCCTTCACCCAGTCATCTGCTCAAAGCTCCACCCACCAGCAAATTAAACTTTAGGGCAATATCTAGATATAAATAATAACAGTAAGTATGACGGAAACACAGACCATTCTATAACCCATGAATCTATAAAAGGAAGAGGACATATCTGAAAATGGCAAAGGGCAATTAACAGTATATTTCAGTAAGCAAAACATGAATGACAAGCAGAGGAAATTTAATCTCATTGACATTTAAGAAAATTTACATTAAACGCAGTAAGTTATAATTTTCTACTTAACAGAGATTTCAAAATCAAGAATGTCAATGTTATATGTGGATGCTTGCAGAAATAAGATTTTTAATTCAAAAACAAGTAGATACAAATATTTTGGGAATTATTTTGATTAAATATGTTCAGCTCCTCTAAAGCTACTGGAAATGTGTCAGATATAGGACAGTATTACTAAATGCACTTGCAGGGAAAGTACTAGTCTTCAAACACCAACAGATGCTCAGAGATAGATACAATATACCTTCACTCAGGGACTCATGAAAGAAAGCAATGTTAAATTAGATGAGTCAAAGAGGAGATTCTTAAATATATGTTATATGTGGGTGAAATTTCTCTATCGTGGTATGGTATTTTGAATGGTATTGATCTAAAATACATGTTGGATCAACTTTTCTTGTTTTTTTGGCCAACTCAGCCTGCCTTGAGGGCGGGGCTGGAGCATTATGAGATCCGGGATCTAACCAAGGTTCCCTGGGCCTCCCTAAGCTTTCCTAAGCAGGTGCTTTAGACCACTGAGCTCTCACCAGGAGCCTTTCTTTCAGCTAGTCTTCCCCACCAGTTTGCTCTCATGACTGCTCCTGAGTCATTGGTCTGTCCACGGTGAGCCAACTGAGTCGGGTGCAAGGATTTTTATAGATCTGGATCACCAAAATGAGTCATTCAGTAACTTCTGTCACAGTTCATGTCAAAATTGTCTTCCACCTCCTCTGAGCTAAAATTAATCTTTCTACTATTTAATCTAAGCTAACGTCATTGTTATTATGCTGTATTGATATTTAAGTTGTTAGCCCCCCTTTGTGATTCTCCCTTTGCTGAATAGAAGTATCTCAGGGCTTTATGAGAAAGTTAGACAGTGGACCAGACAAGTGATAGTGATCTTTTGAGAGACCAAGTGCCAGACTGCAACCCAAATATGTTTTTATAGCAAAGTACCAGCACTGCAATTAAACCTGATTACTGAGGTTTTAGTTTAGAAAAAAATCATACATTAGCATCTTTTGTCTTAAAAGAGAAACATAATAACACATGTGCCCATAGGTTTATTACCATTGTGGTAGATCAACAAAAACCATTGTTCTGTTTAAACTAAGTTGAATGTTTTCAGTTTAGAGAATGGCATTCACCTTAAAGATAAAAAAGAAGTTGACCTAGAGATGAAAGGTACTTTTTACTACTTTTAGTAGCAGTTTGTTTCTAATCAAAAAAGGTTCTGTTTATATATCTTGTCTGATGTAAGCCTCAAACAAAAACAGGCTGGAGTAACCAATCATTCTAGGTTTGTGGGACAAGCTAAAGAAGAAAGAAAAAAAAAAAAAAACAATGAAAGAAAAGAGGTTTGAAATATCTGGTTTCCAGCCTTGAAGTCATACATCAACAATGGAAGTAAAACATGCAAAGAGTTTGATTCTGTGAGTTCAGCTCTGTGACTTTGTAGACCTTTCCAGCAACAGAATCGTTAAACCTATGAAAATTTTTAAACGGTACTTTAAATCTTTAGAAATTAATGTATATGTATCCTATAGAATTTCAGTTAAAACAGTAGAGTCCATGTCATTTGAGCCAGAGCCAGAAACTGTGCCTATCACTATCTCTAACATGTAAAAAATGTCCAAAAGGTTTATTCTGAGTGTTAAACACCAAGAAAAAAGTAGCTGCTTCCTTCCAATTCTTTCACCATCTCTTCTTAGTAGGACAGTGGTTTCACTCTAGGAAAGGAAGGATGCTGGCCTCCTTACCCCTTGCCTAGGACCTGTATTTCCAGAAGATGTACTCTGAAAGGGTAAAACCCAGATGATAGCTCTCTGCCTAGCTGCCATTCAGAGGGTCAAATTGAAGGCTGTCTTCTCATTAGGCCCTGGAAACTATGAGCTGCAAGTCAGAGACTAGGGTTTCTGCTGCCTTCTAGCATTTATAGGAGTAGCTAAGAAAATGGGATGTACCAATCTGCACAGCTCACTCTTAGGGTAACAAGGAGTTAATCAGGAAAAAGTAGAATGTATTCCCCACCCCTTCATCCCCAGCCTCAGTTCCAGCAAAAAGAACTGATAAACTCATCCCAAAGGGAAAGCAAGACTTGATGACTAGCACCTCTACAGATGTGCCTGAGGGCACCAATTTAATTTAAAATTGTTCCTTCCATTGGAGAAGCAAAAACATCTATCCTTGGAAAACTAGAGATCATAGTGGTAAACACTTAGAGAAGCAATTGGATAGTAGTTGCAGCAAACAAAATAACAGTTGTCAAAAATTGAACAAGGATGTCTGAGGAAGGGGAAAGTCCCAAAGGAGCCTGAGAAGTTCACACTTCTTGCTAGTGGTCTCAGTGTTGTTTTAACTTGCATTTCATGGATGGCTAGTGATGTGGAGCATTTTTTCATATATGTATTCACCTTAATTTCGTCCTCTGAAAAGTGTGTATATTCATCTCAGTTGCCCATTTCTGGATTGCGTCTTTAAATTTGAGGGCCCTAATGCATCTTAGTTCTTTATAAATTCTAGAGAACAGACCTTTGTCTGAGGGCTTATTAGTTAAGATTGTTTCAAAATTTGTGGGTTGTCTTTTCACTTTGTTGACAACTTCTTTTGACGTGCAAAAACTTCTCAATAAGTGTTGATCCCAGTTATAAATTCTTTGAAGTGTTTCCCGAATACATGTTTGTTCATGATCCACCAGAGCCTGGCCTGTTGGAGAATGATCGACTTCCTGGCACATCTCCGGCAGCCAGCTCCATCTGGAGCCCCTGCCCCAAGACCTCCGAGCAAGCGAGAATTTCCAAGACTTTCTAGGCAATCCACCCCAGCTCTTCCTGCTTGCAACTCCCCGCAGCCCTGGCCAAAAGCATGCCGGGTGAGTGAGAAGTTTAGTGACTCTTCTGGCCCCTGATCAAGCCAGCACAGCCCGGTGAGTGTGTGGGAGAGGGTCTGTGTTCCCTGATGCTCCCTGGGCCAGGGACACAACAGGGGGGAACCACAGGCTCACAGTTGTACCGAAGGGCTGCAGCAAAAAGGAACCGAACACAACAGCTAGATCCAGGCCAGGCATACGTGGATAATTTCAAACTTAATAAATTGGCACTTGAATCTCATTATGTGCTAAGTTTGTAACTGCACCAAAGGTCAGAGGTCAGTGCTATACACAATGATGAAGATAAGTAGCAAAATGCAATCACAGATCTTGAACCCACCAATAATAAGTGCAGAGGCCACTAGCTCAGGAGGAATGAATTAACAGAGGTAGAAGCAAAGAAACAACAACAGAAAGGTATAGAGGAACTTAGACCAGAATTAATGCCTGAAATCAAAAAAGAAATTCTTGAATACATAACATCTGAAGTAATGAATCAAATCCAGACGCATATGGGGCAAACCCAATGCCCACCCAGAACAAGTGCACAGAACACTGTTCCAGCTGGAACATACGAATTAAGAGTGTCATAAGCAAAGAAACAACAGCAGAAAGGTAGAGAGGAACTCAAAGCAAAAATAATTTCTGAAATAAAAAAATAAATCCTTGAAATGATAGCATCTGAAGTAGAGAGTCAATTCTGAAAATACATGGAGGTAACCCAATTTGGAAAAAAACTCTGCAGTAAAATAATTAGTAGCTAACTCTAAAGAAGGCACTGATTAAAAAAAAATAGGGTAGATTAGAAATATGTTGGATCCCTTAAACTAGCAATACAGGAAAGAAATAGACCACATGAAGCAGGGGCAAAGAGATCTAGAAGAACTTAAAATCTCAATCACAAGTCTACAATATTGTTTGAGTGAAAGCGAAGATAAGAGTTTCAGTTTTTGATGCTAGTGCAGATAGTGAAAAAGTGAGAAAGGATCTCTTAAGAACAACGATGATGCAGGAAAAAGTAATCCATCACCTACAAGATGATGCCAAAATGAATAATGTGAGATTAGTAGGCATCAATGAAAAAGAAGGAGTCAAAAGAAATGACATAAAAAAAACATGGGCAGAACTAATAGCAGAAAACTTCCCAAGTATGAGGAAACAATCCAGTATTCAGGTAACCAAACTAGAGAGAATACCAAATAAGTTCAACCCAACTAAAAACACTCGGAGACATATAATAGTCAAGATCTCAGAAATCCAACACAAGAATAATATATTGAAAGCTGCTAGAGAAAAGAAGCAGATCTTATTCAAAGGAAAAGTCATCAGAATTACAGCCAACTTCTCTACACAAACCATGAAGGCAAGGAGAGCATGAAGCAGAGTTCTACAAGTCCTGTATGAAAACAAATTCCAGCCCAGACTATTATATGCTAAAAAACTCTCTTTCAAGTTTGATGGAGAAGTGAAATACTTCCACGACAAAGAACAACTAAAGAATTTCATGATGACAAAGCCATCCCTTCACAGGCTGCTGAAAGAGGTTCTAGAGAGAGACCACGACGACCAGAACTCCATGCAAGAGAACAGAAGGAACCCACTAAATATGGCAAACAATTAAACACAGGACAAAAAGGAGTAAGCGACACCAGGTAAATATCATGACAATCATAAGTCAACACATTGCAATTATAACCATCAATGTAAATGGACTCAATTCTCCAATTAAGAGGAATAGACTGGCACAATGGATTAGGAAACAAAATCCAACAATATGCTGTATACAAGAAACACACTTAACTCAAAAGGACATTCATAGGCTCAAAGTCAAAGGATGGAAAACAATACTACATTCCCCAGTACCTCAGAAAAAAAAAAAAAAAAGGAATAGTAATTCTCTTCTCAGGCAGTCTTAACTTCAAACCAAGAAGGATCAAACAAAATAAAGAAGGCCACTATATATTGGTTAGGGGAAAAATTCAAGAGGAAGTGGTAACACTCATAAATATCTATTCACCAAACATAGGAGCTCCCTACTATATAAAACAAATCTTAATGGACATGCAAAATGTAATATCCAAAACCACAATCTTAACACGAGACCTTAACACTCTCTTATCTCAAAATGATAGGTCAACCAGACAAAAAATTAGCAAGGAAGTAGAAGAACTAAAGCAGAGCTTGGAACAAATGGACCTGGTGGACATATATAGAGTGTTCCACCCAACCACAGCTGAATACACATTTGTTTCAGATGCACATGGATCATTTTCTAAAGTAGACTTCATAATACTCCATAGGTCATGCTTAAGTATAGGCAAGAAAATAGAAATTTATCTGACCACAGTGCAATGAAACTGGAAATAAACGACAAAACTCACTAAATTAATGGAAATTAAAAAACACTCTACTCAGCAAGCAATGAGTCACAAATGAAATTAAACAAGAAATTCAATAATATCTACAATTCAATGAACATTCAAGCACAACTTACTGGAATTTATGGGATTCGATGAAAGCAGATCTCAGAGGGAAAATCATAGCTATGAACTCACACATTATGAAAACAAAACAAATAAATACCCTAATGTTGCACCTTCAACATCTAGGAAAGGTAGAGCAAATCAAAACCAGAGCACCAAAATGGAAAGAAACCATAAAGATTTGAGCAGAAATTAATTCAATTGAGATGAAGAAAACAGTTCAAAGAATCAACAAATCGAAAAGCTGGCTCTTTGAAAGACTAAAGAAATCAATAAGCCCCTAGCTAACCTCATGATAAAGAGGAATGAAAAAATTGAAATACAAGCAATAAGGAATGAAAAGGGTGAAATCACCAAAGACCCAGTGGAAATCTGGAAGATTATCAATAGCTATTTTGAGAATCTTTATACTCACAGAATAGAAGCACAGAAGAAATGGACAGGTTCCCTGAATGGTATGACTTAACAAAACTGAACCAAGAAGATATAACAACACTCAATAAGCCATTAACAGCCAATGAAATATGAAATGTAATAAAAAGCCTGCCAACAAAGAAAAGTCAGGTCCTGATGGATTCAGAGCTTAATTGTACATGAAATTTATGGAAGATAAAATCCCTTCAATGAAATTGAAAAGGAAGAAGTACTCCCAAAATCATTTCTGGAGAGAAGTATTATAGTGATTCCCAAACCAGTAAAAGACATAACTAAAAAGGAGAACTACAGGCCAAACTCCCTCATGAACTTAGATGCAAAAATCCCCAATAAAATCCTAGTAAATATAGTACAGCAAATCATTAAGAAAATGATACACCATGACCAGGTAGGATTCATCCCAGGGATGCAAGGATGGTTCAATATTCAAAAATCTATAAATGTAATACACTATATTAATAGACTGAAATCTAAAATCCACATGATCATCTCAATTGATGCAGAGAAAGCTTTTGACAAAGTCCAACACTCATTCATGCCCAAAGTCCTACAGAAAATTGTAACAGAAGGCCTCTACCTCAATTTGATAAAAGCCTTCTCTGACAACCCAACACTTAATATAATTATAAATGGGGAAAAACTGAAATCTTTTACTCTTAGATCAGGTATAAGACAAGGATGTCCTCTATTGCCCCTCCTATTCAATATAATTTTGGAATCATTAGCAACAGCCATTAGAAAAGAGGGAGATATAAAAGGAATAAGAATAGGTAAAAAAAGAAGTTAAATTATCACTTTTTGCAGTTGACTTGATACGTTACTTATAAGACCCAAAACCTCCACCAAGAAGCTACTAGAATTGATGTACAAATTCAGAAGCATAGAAGGATATAAAGTCAATATTCAAAAGTCTGTAGCATTCCTCTACACAGATAACAAACACACTGAAAGGGAATAGCCAAGCAATCCTGGCAAACAAAGACAAGGCAGGAGACATCAAATTCCTGGCTTTAAATTATGCCACAAAGTCCTATAGTTTCCTATTGACATTTCATATTTTAAAAAACTATGACAAGCAAAAATGCAGATAGGTAGACTACAAAAGAAAAAATAAAGTGTTAATAAATACAAAAAAATAATTAAACTTAAACAATAATAGGCTCCATTGTGAGTGTTTATCCTCCAAAGATTTCTAAGTGATAGCTACGTTTGTAAGGAAATAGCAATGTGTATAATGGTCAGCACAGAGGCCCTGTGTTGAATTCTGGACTGAGCACTTAAGAGCTATTATTTAAAACCTTGGTTGTAAGTATTTAAATCTTGCTCTTTGGTTTACTCATCTTTTAAATAGACCTAATATTTACGCTTACCTTATAACTTTGTTATGAAAAATATTTGTGAACACACTTGCACCAATGTCTGAGGTATAATGAGAGTCCTGTAAATTTTAGCTATTGGTATAATTACCAATTCCTATAACTTGGTACAAGGTTTCTGAAAAGCAATTTTCTCCACATGTATCAAGAACATAAGACAGTCCTTGAATTTTTTAAGTTGAGTAATTCCCTTCTAAGAAAACTATTCAAACAAAGTAATAAGTAATTCATAGATTTATCTACAATGACTTTTTAAGCAAGTTTTGAGAAATTAGAAGTAACATAAAGCTCTAACATACCATAATAAGCATCTACATTACTTTCCTAACTTAATAATTTAAAAAGTAGATGAAACATATGAAAATATCTTCCACATATTGGGCAAAGCAAGAACCAACTTCCTGAATGAACCAAAATAAATTGGATGAACACTGTTAGAATTCCAGCTTGCTACACATTTTCCAGGTAATATTGCATCACACTGAAGGGAAAAAAAAAAAAAAAAGAACATCATGATTGTGCAGAGCTGAAAGAAAAATACTGGAGTACTAGGAAGGCAAAATGACTGAGTTTTGTGGCTCCAGAAATAAATTGAGAGGTCTCTGGTCTGCAGAAGGGTCCTGCAGCTCCCTAGCTTAGCATTGATCTGTGCATTTGTGGGAAGGAAAAAAAAATCACAAGACAGGCAGAGGCAGGACAATTGCTAAAGCTCACACAGGACTCAGGATTTTTCTAAATTCCATAAAATAGAATGGAAATACATCAAAAATGTATTGGGTAGAGTCATCAAAGATAATACACTGATGATAGTATATCATTGAATTAAAGACATCTTTGTAACTTCCCTAAATTCAAAGGCCTCAAATTCTATTAACTAAACTGCTATATCATAAATCAAAGTCATAGAACTGAATCTACTACCAAAATATCACAATATATATAGTACTGGAAACACATAGGCAGAGTGCTGCAGCCGGGGTTCGATCACTGGCATGCCGTGCCAAACCTGCCCTCTGGGGCATGCTGAGACAGCGATTGAGACTTGGCATGGTGGCACAGGCCTGTAATCCCAATGCTTGGAAGGCTGAAAACAGGAGAATCACTATAAGTCCAATCTACATAGTGCGACCCTGTAGACCCTGTACTAAACACATAAAAAATAAAAAAGAAAGTACTTGAAACACAAAGTATAAAAAAACCTAATGTCTATTCCAAAATTAAAATTACTGGGCATTTGAAGAACCAGGAAAATGTGATCTATAATTGAGATAAATATCAATCCATAAAAACAGACTTACAGGGCTGGTCAAATAGCTCAGGGCATTAAAGCACCTGCTTAGGCAGATACAGAGACCAGGAGTTTGATCCTGTGCCTGACTGCTGAGCTGGCGATTGAGACTGGGCATGGCAGCCAGCGTCTGTCATCCTAGCACTTAGGAGGGTGTAAACAGGAGGATCCCTACAAGTCTGATCTACCCAGTGAGACCCTGTAGACCTGTAGACCTGTAGACACTGTAGACCCTGTCCTAAATACAAACAAAACAAGAAACAGACTTACAAGTGAAAGATAAGAAGACAATAGAAATTAAATACCTATCATATACTTCATATGTTTAAGAATATAGAGCAAACTAAAAACTTACGAAGAAAAGTGCAAAACATAATTTCTATAAATTAAAGACACAATGTCTGGTGCCAGCCCCAGCCCCAGGACATGCTGAGATGGCAATTGAGACTGGGCGTGGTGGCACACCTGTAATCCCAGATCTTGGGAGGCTGTAAACAGGCAGAGCGCTACGAGTCCAATCTAGTAGTGAGACCCTTCCCTAAAACAATACCAAAAAAAAGACACAATGTCTGAATTATTTTTAAAGAGAATGGCACTAACTTAGCATTGTGCAATTCAGAAAAGAAGAGATGATCCATTCCCTAAAGCTTATAAGGGAAACTCTCCGAAATAAAACATGAAGAGCAAAAGGAGCAGTGCATCAGTGAACTTTCAGAACAATCTGAGCACCTCCATGTATGAAATTGGAGTTCCAGAAATGGGGGGGGAAGAAATTGGGGAAGAAGGGTACCAACAAAAATACGTGGAGTAAAGACCAAAATATTGACAAACGTGATATAAATCCACAAACTGAAGACAATAAATATTGAGCTGATCGTCCTAAAGAAAACCACACTGATATATGTCACAATCAAATTGTGACAGACAGTGACAAAGAGAAGATTTTAGAATAATCCAGAAAGGAGTACAGGTAAAATAGCCTCTAAATGTCAAAAACTATGTAAAGTAAAAAAGAGTAAAAGATGTCCTCTTTTTTTTTTCTTTGCATAGTCAAAAGATAGGAGCTGGGAAGGATCTGGATATACCAAATCCCTTATCTAATGTTAGTGGGCCTACAGAATGGCATATCTACTATGAAAACTGCAAGGTACTATCTGAAAAAAATCTTTTTAAATTAACATATAATCAATATTCATGTTTCTGTGTATTTATCCAAAAGACTGAAATCATTACCTCAGAAATGTATTGGCAATCCTGTGTTCACCGCTACATTACTCAAAATAGCAAATATAAAAACAATCTAAATGTCCATGAATGGGTGACTAGGTAAAGAAATGTAAAAATACAATAAATGTTGTTTTACCTTAGGAAAGAAGACATATCTGAAGTATCTGGTAACTGATAGGCTTTGAAAATGTTATGCTAAGTGAAATCAGGTAGTCTCATAAAGATAAACATCATGAGTCCACTTACCTGACATGTCAAAAATAGTCAAAGTCATAGCATCAAGGGGTAGAATTGGGGAAAATGGGAATTTACAATTTAAATTTCAATTAAATAAGATGAGCAAAATCTAGAGAACTTTTCAATAATGTTGTACTTCCACCATAATGTACTTAATGCATCCTTAAAAAAATCACTGTTAGCTTTTCTTGAAGTTTTCTGAAAAAAAAAACCTAATCTAAAATTTGTTATCCAGCTAAAATGTTTCAAAATTAAAGATACAATGAAAACTTGTAGAAAAATAATAAGAATATTTGTAGCTAATAAATCTACACTATATGAAATATTTAAGGAAATTCTTTCAGCAAGAAAATAGTGATACTAGATGAAAAGTTGCATCTGCCCCCAAAATGAAAAATACCAGCAGTCTAATGTGTAGGTATTTTAAAAGGAAACATTTTTATGAGCAGAATATATTTATTGAGAGAACGAAAGCTCCTGTCAGAGAAAGACAGAAGGGGGGAGTCCCAAGAACATTTTTTTATTGTATAATTCCTTTAAAAGACAATTGGCATGTAACACAAGCCATATCTCACATACAGATGTCACAGCTAACATCATATTCAGTGAAAACAATTTGAAAGCTTTTCCTTCCAGATCAGAAACAAAACAAAAATATTCTCTTACCATTTTTGTTCAACATCTTTCAAGAAGTCTTAGCCAGAGCAATCAGGCCACAGGAAAGGAATACATACTGGTAAAGAATCAGTAAAATTATTTCTGAAAAACACAGACTTCTACTGTACACAGAAAACTATAAAGATTCATTAAGAAAAAAAGACTTCAGCAAAAAAAAAAAAAATCCCGTTAGTTCTGGTAAACAAATTAAGGAAAATTTCCAGTTACAAATTTGATAGCATTGCCATATACTAACAACCAACTATGCCTCCAAAATAGTATTCTCTCATCATCTATTTTGAGTTGAGCTTTAAAGATAAGAGATAGGGTATAGCTTTATTTTTCTGCATGTGGATATTCAATTTTCCAGCACTATTTATTGAAAATGCTGTCCTTCCTCCAGTGCATACCCATGGGTCCATTTCTAATTATGTCAAAAAGAATAAAATATTAAGCATAAATTTATTTAAGGAAGTAAAAGATTTGTACACACTTAAAACTATGAAATAATAATAGAAGAAATTTTTAAAAACATAGAGATTTAAAGTGATATCCTGTATTCAAGGCTATACATTATTATTAGCATCAAAATCTATACTACCAAATGTGCCAGTTCCGAAAAAAAAAAGTGAATTACAGGTTCAATGTAAAAGTCTAATGACATCGTTTTTGCAAAACAGAAAAAAGGAATCTAAAATTTATACACAAATTGTGCATCTCCACAGCCCACCCAAATTTATATGCTGAAGTCTTAACCCCTTGTACCTCCTAACCTATCTCAAAATTTTTAGAGGTAAAATGCTTTCACAGGTAACTAAGTTAAAATAAGTTTACTGGAGGGTATTTTATCTAGCATAGTTAGTGTCTTTGTAAAAAGATATCAATTGAACAGATTCACCCAGAAGGAGTACAGTGTGAACATGCAAGATGAAATAGCCACCTGCAAGCCAAGCAGCGATGCTGTTGGAGCAACTAACCTTCTTGACATGTCAATCCTAGACTCATTCTCTACAATGTGAGAGGTGAGTCTATTTTATTAAAACTGCCCAACCTGTGGTACTTTATTATGGAAGCCAAGCAAGCTAAGACATGCAAAATACAATTGATAACATTTAATTATATGAGGAATGCAAATTTTAAAAGACTGTTATTCTAGCACCAGCTCAGCAGATTAAAACACCAGTTTAGGCAGACACAAGGACCAGGTTTCAATCTTTGCCTGCCCCTCCCTCAGGGCATGTTGAGACACTGACTAAGATTGGGCATGGTGGTGCACACCTATAACCCAAGCGCTTGGGAGGCTGAAAATAGAAGGATCTCTATGAGTCCAATCTGTGTAGTGAGACCCTGTACTAAATACATAAAATAAAAAATAAAAACTATTATTGTAGCATAGATGTCAAGTCACTATAATTTTCATATACTGTTACTACAAGCACTTTGGAGATCATTTGGCAACCTGTTACATTAACTGTGTACTTGTCACACAACCACCATTCTACTCTCAGTTATTTACATACAAGAAATGAAAGCCTGGGTTCACTGAAGGAGGGGTATGTACCCAGTACACATTAATTTGTAATATTTTCAAATTGAAACAAATAGATATCCACAAACTGATGAATAAATTGTAGAATACTTAAAGACTGGATTACTAGTCAATAGTAAAAAGGAAAAGATTATTGATACATATAATGTTATAGATAAACCTCAAAACCACTATACTGAGTAAACGAAGTCAGATGAATAAGTACATAGTACACATTTCTGTTTGTATAGAATTCTATAAAACACAACTACAGTGAGAGTAAGCAGATCTGTGTTTTCTAGGAGCTAGTGGTGGAACCAGGAGCTTGGGTGCGAAGAGACACCAGAGGACCTTTCAGTTGGTGAAAATATTCTAGATAATGAATTTTTAGTTATGTTTTGTCAGAATTCAAATTGTATGGTTTAAATATTGGATCACTGTATACAAATTCCTGCTTGAAAATAAGTAGGATTTACAAAGATTTGAAGACATGGCAATCAAAGGAAGTCAGTTATTAGTATAAAATACATTTTAAAGGATAAATTATGTTATAACATATTAATAGTACTTTCTTCCTAGTGTTGAAGGTAACGAAATTTCTATTCTGGTATTCTTCATTAATTTTCAAATATTGATGTTAAAACTTTTTAAGTTTTTAAAATTTAAAAACAGGAAACTATTTTTATTTCTGTTTTTGATGTTGTTTGACTTTCAGTAGCCATCTGAAATGGTGGGCGAGTATAGATACACATGCACGAAAATGAAGAACCTAGGGTCTCTCTCATCAGCTGCAGAATGACCCCATGGGGCTAAATTCTAGAGGTTTATTCAGAATCTAAGACCAATAGCAGAAAGTTATCCAAATCCAGCCATTAAAATGGTTCAGGTATTATATTCTGAATCTTTGCTTCTATAGTATTTTTTTGTTTGTTTGTTTTTGTTTTTGTTTTTGTCTTTTTGAGACAGGGTCTCACTATGCAGTTCAGGCTGGCCTTAAGCTCACTTTGTAGCTCATGCTGGTCTCGAACTCACAACAATCCTCCTGCCTCAGCCTCCCGAGTGCTGGGATTACAGGCCTGTGCCACCACGCCCGGCTTTCTATAGTATTTGTTACAGCTGTTATTAGCACACCATTTGTTTAAAATACATATGTATTTGTTTATAAATGTGAGGCCTTTTGTAAGTCTTGGATCCAGTGTATTCTAAATATTGTCATATTTCTCTTTATGATTCTCATATTCTCAGTATCAGTTGTTTGAAAGCAGGAATCAAACAGATTTGACTAATTACTGCATTTTTTAGATTCTAAAATACATCCTAACTTTCACTGGTACTTCTTTCTTGAATAGCAGAAGACTAATTTTATACCCTTTTTTTTTTTTTTTTTTTTTTTTGCGGATCCGAGGATTGAACTCAGGCCTTTGCACTTGCCAAGGAAGCACTTATTCCACTGAGCCATCTCCCCAGCCCCTATACCCTTTTTAATAATTTTATTGATAAGCAAATAGCAATGAGACACTTTCAAAGCCGATTAGTAGGACAGTTTCAGTAATTAATGCATTGCATATTGTTGTCTTAGTGGTTATTCATTGTACAAGATGCAGACATGATATGCTGTCCACAGACACTATTAGAACAAATCTTTCTACTCACTGAATTAAGAGAATATAGCTGTATATGTATCCTAACTATTTCCTTTAATATGGGCTGTGATTAACAACTTGCTTCTAATACGTTGAACGAGAATAAGGCTTGAAAAGCATTACTGCTTCCTTCGTATCATCTTTCTCTTGGATTGTTTGCTTTGAGGAAGGCAGCCACCAAGTCACGAGAGCACTCATGCAGTCCTAGGATGCAGCCCACATAGAGAGAAGCCAAGGATGCTTCACAGCCTTTGAGGAGCAGAGATTTCCTGTTGCTGGAAGAGTAAGCTTTGAAATGAGTGTTCCAAATGTAGACAGGCCTAGGCAACTGCCCCATACAGACAAGCAGCCTCTGAATTCTGAATTCCTAGCCTCTAAAAGGTGTAAGCCATAAGAATTATTTTCAGACAGCAAGTTTTGCGTAATCTGTTACATTGCAATAATGGCCTGATTAGAAGGCAGTTGGATCCTCAGCTTCTTAGTGACTTATATACCTAGGACATGGAGACACAAAAATGGGACCTAACAGCATCCTCTCAGCAAATATTTGAGATTTGGAACTTTACCTTAGAGTGTACTTTCATAAAAGAGACTTATCAGGGCCGGCGGTATAGCTCAGGGGACTAAGCGCTTGCTTAGGTAAGCGCAGGGACCAGTGTTCGATCCTTGGTTCCCCCAGCCGCGCCGGCCCCGCCTTCGGGTGCGCTGAGCCGGCGATGCAATCCGGGCGCGGTGGCGCGCGCCTGTAATCCCAGCACATGGGAGGCAAAAAGCAGGAAGATCGCTATGAATGTGGGCTGCATGCATAGTGAGACCCTG
>PVKA01036255.1:0-21947 GCA_004027165.1 Ctenomys sociabilis
TGGGACCAGTAATCACCTGGAAGTGTTTCTCTGGCACAGTGTGCCTGGAGCTCTCACTGGGCCACGTGAGGTGACGGGCAGCTTAATCCCTGGGAAATGTATCTCAGGCACGACGGGCCTGAGGTTCTACACTCACTGACCTTTGATGCCCAGAGAATCGGGGAAATTCCCACTCAATCAGTGGGCTTTAGGTCAGGGGATCCGGGGAGGTGTTAGTGAGTGGGACCTGAGGTTTCAGGCCAGTCACTGGCCTGGAGGGGTTGGGGACAGGGATCCGCGTAGCGCATGTGGGAAGAAGCCAAAGGCTCTCCCTCAGACTCACCACCCTCTCACTGATCTGGGAAGCCTGGTGAGTTCTGTAAATTCGCTCTCGCTGGGAGAGCTTGGCGCGGGATCCAGGAGGCCGCTGGAGTCAGCCACTGTCTCAGGCTGGTCTCTGGGGCTGGGCAGGCGTGGACGGGATGGAGCAGGATGGCGGAGTCGGCCGCGCTGTCTCTGGCTGGTCCCAGGGGCTGGGCGGTGGTAGGCGGGATGGAGCAAGACAGCGGGGTTGGCCACGCTGTCTCTGGCCGGTCTCAGGGGCTGGGTGGGGGCGGGCGGGATGGAGCAGGACGGCGGAGTCGGCCGCGCTGTCTCTGCCCAGTCTCAGGGGCTGGGCCAGATTCGACAATTAACACCCTGTACCTTGTTATCTCCCCAGTGTCTGTCCATAGTATTAGAAGCCAACATAATATCTTGTCCAACCACTATTAGTGCAAATCTTGCTTCTCATAGAATTATGCAGAAGCATGGCATATTTATCCTAACTGTACTGTTTATACACACGTATCATGATTCTTCCTTTGTATACCCCTTTTCTTTGTCTAGACCTGTCTAGACAATTGGCACTCCATTGTCATTAAACCAATTTAGGTGCTTGAACTCAGTGACACAATCCAACACAGTGCAGCAATCCACATTAATAGTGAGTTATCTGAAGAAGTTGTTGACATAGCCATTTATAGCTCAACTTATTATTATGGCCCCACGTTATATACCTCATTTTTATACTTTTCTGCTGAATGGTTAAGACTGAGATAGATCAAGACCTATATACCAAAAGATGTAGCTTTTGTTTCTGATGAGGTCAGTGAAGTTCCCTTAGGGTTTATATTGTAATCCCATACCTTACTCTGTAGATCCTTTGTCTGTGTCACCCATGCAGATAAGCCATGGCCAATGCTTAACTAATTTGCTCTCTATGAGAGCCTGAGAGAAAGTTTTCTCTCCATATGACTCTCCCCAGGCACACTATACATCATCAATCTCTTTCCTCTGTGGCTCCATAATCTCCTTGATCAGAAAGTTTGGGGCACAACTGAGTTTCATGATGTTACAGTACAGGTTCTCCTATGCCCTGAGTCTTTGCTAGCCTTGAAAGGCTAGGGCCAAAATGTTGGCTGGCCTTGCAGCTCTTCTATTTCTCCAATTTTGATCTGTGCATTGTGTTGTCTTAAAAATCATGCTTAAAGCAAATTTGAAAAAAACAGAACTCATGCAGAAAAGTGCGGAAATCATAAATGTGCTATGAAATTTTCTAGAGTGAGCACACCTACATACCCACCTCGCAGATTAAGAAACAGAACCCTGCGAGTATCCTAGACATCTCTTACATGAGCCCTCTTAGTCAATGTCTTGCTTCATATCATTAAGGTTGTTTGTGTACTTTGTAACTTCATACATATACTTATATATTCAGATATATATGGAATTCCACTGCATGTCCTCTTTTGCTCAACTAAACTATTTGAAGATTTTATCATGTTGCATTTACTCTATTAAATGAGCATATCACAATGCAATTATCCATTTGATTGTTGATAGACATTAAGTGGTTTCTAGTTTTTGCTTTTGTTTATTTTGGGACAAGACCTTACTATGACCCCAGGCTGACCTCAAACTCATGATCTTTTTCTGCTTCTGCTGATAGTGCCTCAGGTATGTATCACCACACCCAACTGTCGAGGATCTAAAGATTGCAAATAATGCTGCTATGGATATTCTCCTACAGGTCTTTGAAATTGCTGGACCCCAAGGTATGTGCATTGACAACTTATCTGAAGTTAGATTTCCCTAAACACTTCAGGATAATTCCAGATGCATTATATCATCATCAATGCTTAATGTTGTGTGTTTTAAAATGTATGATAATTCTGGTACATTGTGGCGGGTGGTATGTTATATGATTTTATTTTGCATTTCTTTCTGAGTAATAGAGTTAAACAATTGTCTTATATTTATTGACCATTACTTTTATAAAGTACTTGTCCAAGTTTTGTCATCTTTATTAGATTATCTCTCATTCTCTTAATGATTTGTAAAATACTGTATGTATTTTGAAAATTACTATGTTGGGTGGGGGGGCGTAGAAAAATTTCATATTTCTGACTTGCTTTTTTTCATTTGTTTCATTGCATCTTTTGATAAATTTGAATGATAATAAAGTCTGATTTCTCAATAGTTGCTATGGCAAATGAGCTTTCTCGTTTAATAACGCTTGCCCATGCTAGAGTCATCGCTATTTCACCCCCACCATGTCGTATGTGTGGAACATTCTCCAGACTTTCACCTGTAGCATTGGCCCATTGTTTAGCACTGTGGCCACTGTCACACTGCTTTTCCTTCTGTAGTCTTGGAACTTCATTTTCCTATTTTATGTACAGGGATTTAGTCTATTGATCTATAGTTTCTCTAGAGAGATGGGTCTTTTGAAAGTGGGAAGGGGGGTCAAGACATGAGGGTAGGAGAAGGGGATGTGAAGAGAGTTAGGATTTATCTTCATTCGTTCACCTGTGATTTCTAAGGTTTCAGTCCATGGTCACTTGGCTACACCGCTTTTGCCCCATGTTGTGGGAAATCAGCATGGCAGGGAGCATGTGATGGAACGAAGTAGCTCACCTCAGGGATGTTGTTTGGAAGGGAGAGGGACTGAGAGTGAAATATCCTTCCAGGACACCCCGCATGACCAAACTACAAGGGTGTGTGCATGCGTGCGTGCGTGCGTGCGTGTGTGTGTGTGTGTGTATGCACGTGGCCATGTGTTGCTGGGGATTAAACTGAGGACCTTCACACTGAGTTATGTCTCCAATCTTGTTTTGTTTCATTTTGTGTGCTTTGAAATCGGGCCCTGATAATTTACCATCTTACGCAGACTAAGTTCAAATTTGCTATCTTGCCTCAGCTTTGCAGAATTCTGGTATTATGAGCATGTGCCACTAACCCCAGTTCAAACTGCAAGTTTTTCAAAGCCTTATTCTCTGCTTCGTGTCTTCAACTTTCACTGTAAATCTTACTAAAAGCAGCCAGAAATATCTTTACCATAAATGGAATTATGTGTTGCTTGAAATTTTCTCTCTCCGGTTATTCCATCACCTTTAGACCTGGCTTCACACAAACCCTTTGGACAGAGACAAAAATGTAGACAAATTCTTTGCCAGAATATGACATGAATGGACTCTGGTACATTCCTAATAAAGTTTTCATTCCCATCTGAAACCTCATGAATGCAGCCCTTACTGTACATATTTCTGTCAGCATTCTGAGTTACCACCAAAACTGTCCATTAAGCTCTACTTAGAGCATTCAAGTTATTCTGTAGTTCACGCTTCCGAACTTTTCCAAATTATTCCAGCCCACAAATTCCAAAGACTTTGGAAATCAGGTAGTCACAGTAATGATTCTATCTAGGTACCAGTTGTCTGTTAGATTCCATTCATTGCAATAAATACCTAAACAGCATAAAAATGAAAAGTTTATTATCATTAATGATTTCATTACATAGTTACTTGGCTTTCTTGCTTCTGCTCATCGTGAGGCTATGAAGCATGGTGGGAAGTGTGGAGGAGCAAGTGGCTCACCTCATACTGGGGGAGAGGAGGGGAGGGCAGGGACAAAACATCATTCAAGGCACATCCCCAGTAACCTAAGTCCTTCAACTATGCCCCCCCTTCCAAAAGCACCACTAACTGGGAACCAAGTCTGTAACACACAACCTGTTTCAAAGATATTCCAGATCCAACTTGTAACCCTTAGGAACAGATCTCCCAGGAAAGATAGTATGTGCGTGTCTGCCCTTGGAAGAAATTGTCAAATTGTTTTCCTGAGTGAATACGTCATTTTGCATTCCCTTCATTTACATTGTATGAGTACCAGCAGTTCTATACCCTCTAGCACTTTATGTTTTTATTTTCAATTCTAGGGAACTTTTATCTCATTGTATGTCTAATTTGCATGTCTCTCATTAATGTATACTAAGCATTTTGGCAGCCCATTTATCATTTACATATCTTCTTTTTTAATTATTTATTTTTATGTTATTTGGTGCAGAGTCTCACTATGCAGCTTGGACGCATAGTGATCGTCCTGTTTCAGCCTCCCCAGCACTGGGATTACAGGCATGCTCCACCATGCCAAGTCTTGGTGGCCAGATCAGTACGCATGGGGCCGGGGCCAGCATGGCATGTGACGCTGGGGATTGAACCTGATCCCTGTGCTTACCTAAGCAGGTTCTTAGTCCCCTGACTTATCCCACTGGCCCTTATACATCTCCTTTATTGAAGTTGGGAATATTTTCACCTTATTTTTGTTGAGTCATTTAACTCATGATAAAATTAGAACATTTATTTATGTTTTAATAAACTCTTTCATCAGCTGTGTGTTTTTCAAGTATTTTCTTGAATCTGACATGTATATTTTGATTTCTTTAACAGTATCTTTCAAAGGAAATTTTCTTCTGCTTGTCTTACTGAGGAAGTATTTCTACAATCCAATGTCTTAAAGATTTTATGCTGTGAATTTTTTTAGATACTTTGTAGCTACAGGTTTCATATTGTTCTTTATAATCAGAGTATTTCTATGTGGTATGAAAAAAATGGTAAAGGTGGATGTACTTGTGGGCTCTTTATTTTTTCCCACCGATACCTATGTTTATTTTCAGCTCTATACTGGTTGTTTTAATTGCCACAGATTTATAGAAGTTTTAAAAGCTTGTCTTAGCCCTGATATGTGGGAAATACTATTTAGTTTTCACCATTGATTATGAAGTTAGCTGAAGTTTTTTCATAATTATCATCTTTATAAGTTTTTCTTCTATGTGTAATTTATTCTTAGTTTTTATAATGAATGGATATTGAATTTTGTCAGATGTTGCATAATTGATATAATTACATGTTCATGCTTTATTTTTCTGTTTCTTTAGTTATGATGAATTAATATGATTGATTTTCAAATGGGGAACTAGTTCTATATTGCTATATATTCCCTACTTGGTCATTACCATATTCTCCTTTGTATGATATTGGATTTGATTTCGTAATACTTTCAAATGACTTTTGCATACATGTTGCTCTTGTATATTTATATATATTACTCTTTTCTTGTAACTTCTTCATGTAGTTTTATTATTAGGGTAATTACAGCCTTATTAAATGGTTTGGGAAATCTTCCTTCTTCTAATGTTTTCTGGGCTCTACCAAAAATTAATAGATCCCTTATTTTTCTGGCATAGGTGAAGGGTGATTATCAAATTCTTTGCCTGCCTTTAGACAGTTCTCTCAATATTTTTGAAAGTTACGATTTTATTTATTCTTAGTAAGACAAAAGTAAAATCCTCTTTCCTCTTTCTAGATATTAAGCATAAGCAGAATATCCTATGCCAAGAGCGGTGGTATAGTGTAATTTATCATGTTGTTGAAATATTTTCTAATTTCATTTTGACTTCTATACTAACCACAAATTATTTGTTGCATTATCATTCTAATATCAATTTTTAAACATTTGTGAATTTTATAGTTGTCAATTATTGACTTTTAGTTTAATTATATTGTGAACATGATATTGTATTATAACATGCCTATGATAGATTTTGGTAAATGTTGTATGCCTTCTTTTGCTGTTGGCTTCACTGTTTTCTATATGTGTGCATGGGTGTGCAAGTTGTGCTAATGAAAACGTACTAAAACCTTTCTGTGCCCACTATTCTTTTGTCTGCTTACTTCATCAGTTACTCAGTGTCATATGTTAAAATCTCCCAGTATGTGTGTGCATTTGTTGACTTCTTCATTTAGCTAGGATAAATTTCACTGTTATATTTTGAGGAAATCTTGTTAAGTACATAAAATTTAGAATGGTATCACTATTTGATATTCACTTTTATCATTATGAAATGTCCACTTTATTTCTTATTGTGCTCTTAAAGGCTTTCTCATGATATTAGTGTAAATACCTTGGTTTTCTTTAGGTTAACGTTTGTATATTAGTCAACTTGCCCATATGTGAGACATAACACCTGGTACCACAATTGAAAGGACAGGTTCAGTTTGCTTTGTAGTTTCAGGGAAACAGTCCATATCCAATTGTCTCCAAAGACAAATATCATAGCAAAAAGGCACAGCCGAGCAAAGATACTTAGTTCACTGAAGCCAGGACGCAGTGCTGGGAAACAGCAAGGAACCAGACATAGACCCCATGGTCACACTTCCATGCCCCTGGATACCCCTAGAGTGTGCCTTACTAATCCACTGGACAGCTCACAAGTCAGTAATGTGATAACTCCCTGTGCACATCATAATTTCTATCTTTCTCCATCCTTTATTTTTTTTAACTTTGTTGTCATATTTAAGGCACATTATTTATAAGCTTCACACGTCTTCTTTTCTTTTTTAAATTTAGTCTGATACCCTTCTCCTTGACACGGGCATTCCATTTACATTTTATGTCATTTCTAATATGCCAAGAACCTGGCCAAGGTGCCCCACTGCCTGAATGAGGGGGTACGATGAAGGACGAAGAAAAAACAGAAACACATTTAGTAATGCACAACAGGGCGGCTGGGGGGCAGTGCCTCAAAATGGGCAGAGACAAAGACCTCTTTGGCTGGTCCACTTTTATTTTTCCTAGTGAGAAGTACAAGGAAAGGGGAGCACACTTTCCCTAGAATAGCACTGAAGTAGCAGTAGAATGGGCAAGGGTTATACCACAAAAGAGACATGAGCCTGGCCCACATCGGGGCACTTGTCTGCTTGTCCTCTCTGCATTGTCCTAGGCAGACCTCGTTCTGCCCCTTGAGTGCCACAGTTCTCTGGATCTTCCCTCCCAGCCCAGGGCCAAGGGGAGCTTCCTTTCAGCAAAGCAAAATTGGTCTCAGACCCCCAAGAACCCTCTTTATTAAAGATTCTGGTCCCTGACATTGATATAGTTAATACTTCTATATACTTGCATGTTTTCTACTTAGATGATCTGTTTGAACGTTTTTCTTTCTTCATTATTTGCCTTCTTTTAGGTTAATACTTTTAGGCTATCATTCCATTTCAATTTTTAATTTTAGCCCAAAAATTAAAGCACATATCTCAGTGTTAATTTATCTGCTATAAATTAGCATTTTAATTTCCAGAAAATGTTTATAATGCTTTACTTTATTTATCTTCTGCTTTGTCTTTTTATTATATTTTTACTATTTTAATTTGATATATATTTAGAATCCTACAAAACATTACTATCATTCTTTTTCACAGTTATTAGCAATTTATACTTATCCAAATTTTTACCACCTCTCTGACCTTCATTATTTCTGAATTTCAGAGTTTCAATCTAAGATCAGCTTTTTGTCTGAATTAGTCTCAAACATTTCTTTATGGATCCAACATGTTTTCTTGGTTTTGCTTGCTAAAAAATGTTATTTAAAGTTAATTTATTCAAGATATTTTTCCAAACATCAAATTTTAAGAGAGCAGTTTAATTTTTGGTACATTAAAATATTTTCTTATTGATTACACTTTATTGAGAATTGAACCTCAGTATTAGCATTATTGTTTGTAAAAATACATGTTTGGTATCTTTTCTTACCAGTTTTGAGTTTTTTCAACCCGTATTTTTAAAGTATTATTCTAAAGTCTCTTGGTCTAATGTTCTTTTTATATATATTAGTTGGGTTTGCAGTGCTTCTTAAATATGTGGTTTGATTTGATGTCTCTAATCAGTTTTTAGAGGAATCTTTAACACTGTCACTTGGATAGTGTTTCAACACCCTCCTTACATTGTAGGATTTTAATTACATGAATATTACATCTTCTCTCATATTTTGCATATAGCCTCAGTATTTTCATTTTTGTTCCCCTCTGTATACTGCAGCTTTTGTACTGTCCATTGTAGTATATTGTAGATGCCTAATCCTTCCACCTAATATGTTTGTTCACTATTAAATCTATTTGTCATGTTTTTAACTTCAATTTTTGTTTTTCTGTTATAGAATTCCTCTCTCTGAGTTTCCAGTTATCTTTTGAAGCTATGAATCTTGCCATCTAATTTATAAATCAAGGTTTATGTCTGATTAGGCCTTTTTTTGGTTATTTATTTGATCCAATATGATACAGTTGATAAGTTTGGAATGTAAACCATTTTATATAGATAATGATAAAGATGCTGCGTTTTTCTGGGACTAGAAGTTATTTTCCCCCACAGGCCCTTAGAGTAAGGCCGGACTACCTTGGCACAATCAGACACTAGATGACTTGACACTCGCCTGCAGCGTTCACGACAGCTGGTGGTGGCTGGTTTCCTTTTCCCCTCCTATGGCATAGCTGTTCTTTGTTCTCAATGAAAGAGCTAAGTTGTGAAGTGTTGAAAGACAAATTTTATTCTGCAAGTATTATATAACCACTGAAGACTCAACGATAGCTGAGTTTTTCTGCTTTTGATAGACTGTATGTTTGCTCCTCTTTGATTTCTTGGCTATTTAATCTTTACACTGTAGGAAATTACTTACACCTTAAATTACAGAAAGCATTGCAGAGGCCAGGGAGTCTCTGCATTTTTTTCTATTTTTTTATGGCAAGCAAAAAGCTCATATATTTATGATATAAAAGTGTTGTTTTGGTATCTACCCATGGTGCAGTAATTAAATTACACTAATTTATATATTCAGTACTTCAATGCTTTCTTTTTCTTTAACTCTTGTTATCCTAAAGCACAGTAATTACTGCTTGTCGGTTTTCTGCTCTTTGTTTTGTTGTGGCATGCAGCACTGAGAACTAGACATTTCTTTGACTTTATATGTTCCTAAGTGCTCGTTGACTGGCATATGCCTCAGGAGGAAATACAAGGTAAACATTGAATTTGCAATACTGTATTTTCTCTCTCTCTCAGACCATGACTATACAAGGTCTAGCTGCCTTTGTGGTTCACCAGTGCTCTCACATAGGTGCCTTTGGGTATTTTAGCTAGCAGTTATAATAGCTTTCTGTAAGAAGTTGATCTGGTAGAGTATGGTCCATTATAGCCTGAAGAAATTTGTGAAACTTCACAGGTATTGGCCAGATTTTCTATTTCTCAGGAAAGAGAAATACCTGACACCCACAGCTTAAAGGATGCAGGGTTTATTTGACTCAGACATTCAGATCCAGTCAGCTGGATCCAAAACCGAAACTCTATGGTAGAAGGCGTGGCCAAGGAGTGGTGCTTACGTCACGTTGGATGGAAGCGGAGCACAAGGGAAGAAGACCAGCAAGGAATATGCCCTGTAAAGGCACACCCCAAGTGGGCCACCTCCTCCTGGGCCCCATTTCTAACAACACATTCAACTATCAGCATCACCAAACTAATCCAATGATAAAGACAGAATCTCCATGATCCAGGTGTCTCTCCATATGACTTAATTGACAATGAAACTATTGCAGCATATTTTCAAATATTTTATAAGAACATTCTCTGTAATATTAAATTTAAATGATATATTAAACAATATAATCATAACTTTCTTTTTTAATAAATTAGAATGGACATGATACAAATATGTTGAGAATAAAATTGAGATTTGACATATAAACAGGTTGAGTACCCCAATCTGAAAATCTGAAATGCAAAATACTCCAAAATCTGAACTTTGTGAATGCTGAAATTATGGCTTACTTGACCTCATGTGTCACTGAAATCCTTGGATGAAATAGCCTTAATGCTATATGTATTTGGTGTGTGTGAAATGTAAATAAATATCTGTTTAGCCTTGAATCCCATCAAGATAATCTGTTGTGTATATGAAACAACTTTTGTTTCAAACATTGTTTATGAGGAATAATTCACTTGTACAAATGTGTATGACAGAAATATACTGCTGTGATTGATTCCAAGGAATAGTGAGGTGGTATGCAATTTTTCCATAGTTTTCAATACTTTCCAAAATTTTTATAGTGCTTTACTTTAACATTAAAGAAGGCCCTATTATTTTGTTAAATGCTTTACAAAAGTATATTTAAGAGCTTAAGGCAAAGTTAGGTTGGCAAACAATTTTATTCTCAGCAGGCCCGAGGCCGAAAGAGGTTTAGCTTGAACTGGGGTGGAGAAATTTTCTGGCCCCTAGGAGAGAGGTCAGCTTTCAGTATCTTATGCCAGCAGGAGAAGACTGTACATGTAAGCACTATGGACAGAGGACAAGTATCATATTGGCCTTTTCAGCAAGTTTGGTATGAGCTTTGGGAGGCAGATGAAATAGAACCTCTTTTGATTGTTTTTTTATTGAGCTGTACTGGTAGCTAGTCTGTCTGGTCTGGGCACAAATGTTGGCATTGTTCACTTGCCAACAAATAATATTCTATCCCTCAGGAATGGGTGCCGTATCTGAGTAAATAACCGCATTTTAATTTTGATATATTCCCCCTTTCCCAGGTAAAAAAAAAAAAAAAGAACATTACCACAATATGCAAAGCACAGGAACTTCTTGCCACTGTTCAAGATGTCGAAGAATTTAATTCAGTAAAGTCACTCTCATTCTGAGGTATTTCTCCAGTCAGTGGTTTACTTACTCTGGTTACCTCCGTCTCGTCTCCACAGCCAACTTGGCTTCCTCCTTGAAGGCAGATGCAGCGCACCATACCATAGCACTGGCTCACACGGCCGAGGCTCCAACCGTAGCCCATTTACTGGTCGTGAAATAAGCTTAAGTTGTGGTGGTGAGTTAGCCTATTGGGGGGAAGTGAAAAATGCTGCTGTACTTATTAGTGGTGCTTATCTTAGACAATTAACTAAGCTTTTATGTAGCTCAGTGAGAAATACAATAAGAAGAATTTGGATTTAACAGCTTATAATTTGTGATTGCACAGATGATAGCATTTAATTCTTCGAACTTTGTGAGGCTGCCAGTCCAGTTCTTATTACATCAATTTGCTCGTGAAGAGGGAGCGGTTACAAGTTCATCTTCGAAGTTTTCACATCTGAGTCTTCTTACAGATCATAAAACACAATTTCAGTAACTTTCCCTGTGTTGCAAAATTACTGATGGATGTAGAAGTCGATCCAAATATTATTTGCTTTCAGATAAAATATACCCTTTTATTTTATGTTATAAATAGAAGGATACTTAAATGGAAATAACTGAATTTATTTTGATTTTGAAAGATCGAATTCATTGCAATGTGATTTAGATTTAGAAGAAAAATTGTTAAGAGGCTTTAAAATTTAGCTTTTTCCTCTACTCCATCTTCCCTTGTGTTGTCTGCATTAGAAGCTCTGGTTTCCAGTTCAGGGCCCTTCCAACCAAACAGCTGATTACAAAAATTCTTCATCTGAGGATTTTTCTTTTTCAAGAAGCTTTATTGCTTACAATTGTTGGTTTACAGCATGCATATTGAAATACATAGAGAGTGAAATGGTTACTGGAGTGAAATAAATTAATAGATCTATCATCTATTGTCCTATGTACTTTTGTCACAAAAAGTACAGCTAGAGCTTATTTTAGAAAATCCCTAATCTAACACGTTACATTACCTGTCATCCTCATGCTGTGTTATATTTCTAGACCTCCCCTCCTTCATGCATACTACTTTGTACTCTAGGGCCTTTACCTCCGGATTTTCTTCCCCTGGCTGGTGCTGACCACTGTTTTATTCTCTGTCTCTAAATAGTTGATTTTATTTTTTAGATTCTGAACAGAAGCAAGATCATTAGTCTTTTGTTTTTCTGTGCCTGGACTATTTCATGTAACACAAAGTTCTCCACATTCATACACATTATAGTAAATAGCAAGAACTCTTCCTCTTTTACGGCTGAACAAAATTCTATTATATCTGAAACATTTGCTTTATTCATTTGTTGCCAAACACCCAGATTGTTACCATATCTTGTGATTAGGAGTAACGCTGCTACAAACTAGGAAGTACAGACATCTGAGACATGCTGACCTTTCATCTCCACTGAGTGTATACCCTGGGGTGAGATTGTTGGGTTGGACTCCCCACCTAAAAGACAGCTGGGACATGTTCATGTTCTCTAAAACTAAAGAATGAATTTTAGGAACAATGGAGGTTAAGAGCAGAATAATAAGAAGTTTTCTTTCCCTCAATAAATTATTGAGAGAGGCACAGAGGGGGACCCGAGCAGATTCCCACAGACCCTGCCTTTTCCAAGGGTTTTTATAGAGCAAAGCCATGAGGCAAGGACAATCTAAGGTGAAAAACATGGAAAGTCTTGCTAAGTGGGCATGAGGTGGGACAAAACTATGGTCCACCAGTAAGATTACAAGTATAATTTCTCAGGTAAAATTGATTAAATTGGGATCAAGTGGGGAAGGGTATCACAGAGCAGGTGGAGGTGAACAAGTGCTGTTCCTGTAGGGGGTTGGGTTAGTGACTCTTCCTGGCTTTTTAAAAGGTGATCAATACCTATTTAGAATATTGATCCCTGATGTCTATCCTTATTGAGGTTTGTGGCTGCATTTGTTCATCCTTTGTCTTTTTTTTTTTCATCTTTTGTTTTGAGGTCCAGCACACAGCAGAGGTATCTGTCTCTCCAACAGTTGCAAAGTATTTTGTCTTCCGTGTTGGGGCCTTTGAGAGTCTAGCTTTGCCTAACTGCCTATAACAGTTCTAGCTAACTCATACTGCCTAAAACAGGGTCCTAAGGTAGTTCCTGTTCAATTTCACTAGTAACTTCTATACTGTTTTTATATAAATAACAATTTATATTCTAACCAACAATGTATAAGTGTTCCCTTTGCTTCACCCCCTGGCCAACTTCAGTTGTATCATGTCTTTTCCATAATATTCCGCTTATCTGCTATGAGGGGATTGAAGACCTTTATTGGCTGTGGCAAGTATCCTTATCTATTTTTGACAATAACCTTAGGGATGGATTAGCATGAAAAGAATTTTGAATCTGAGAACATAATACTTAATTACCTCATTCTTACCAATTTAAAATTTAGCTGAGCATCACATTCTAAGTCGGTCCTTTCATGTTACATTGTGGATATCAATTATTTATGGACACCTACAGTTTGAGAGAATATGTGTTTAACTGCATCACTAATGAAATCCAAGTAAGATACCGTTTTTTTAAAGAAGGAAATACTAAACTTAATTTCATGCTGGCAAACTCCTGGGAGAGTTCCAAAATGTTCATGTCCTCTTGGAGAAGCTATTGCCAAGTTTAATTTTCACCCAAAATCTAGAAACATTTTCTTTCCTGCAAGGCTAGGAATTGAACTCTTAGTCCAATGTATGGTAGTCAAATGCTCTATTCCTGAGCAACATTTCCATCTCCACCCAAAATTATTCATTTACTTTCTGAGCAGCAATGTGAGTTGTATGATTAAGAAAGATATACTCAATTAGACACTATTTTCACAAAGGACAGTCAGGAGGAAACATCAAAAGAAATTAATTTTTAATCCTTATTGAGGCACTAATTCATTTAAAATATTTCAATAATGTTTGGGAGAGCTTTAGTTCTAACATTATTTCTGATATTGAATAGCTAAAAATGAAAGAGAAAAATACCCTGAGGACTAGAAGAAAGGAAGAAAAAATAGCTTTTGAATGAAGCTTTAGAAGAGATGGGAAATCAAGGAGCTGATTTTCTTTTTCTAAATATGGGAAACTACTCAAGATGAGGAAGATGTGCACAGTTGCAGGTTGGAATGCTTGTCCATAGCATTGTGAAGGAAGACAGAGGGTGTGCAGAGCAGCACCCTTTGGGCATCTGTAACTCAGGGGAAGCCTGTCCTGGGCTGTCACCCACATGTGCGAATGCACACACACACTGCAGGTTCAGTGCAGATCAGAATGAGCATGCATTAAATTCTCGCAGTGCTTCAGGCTCTATTACACTGTACGCATGTGCTTTCCTATGTCACTCCATGGTGTGAGTACCTTATTACCTTCATAACAAAGCTCCTATTACAGAAATAAGGCCAAGATCGGATACCAAGTGGCAAAAGTTTGTGTGCCTATGTGCACACAAGTAAATATATGCTTCTAGCATTTTGGCCTGTTAAATCTTTAACGCTGTTTCATCAGAGCTGGAATCCATCTTGAATATGCTGTTTTGCAGTCAAAGTTATCCAGTCTGGACTCAGACTCACCCAGGCTGGCTTTGAACTTGTAGCAATCTTCCTGCCACATCTTTCCAGGTGCTGGGGTATGTGCACCACCACGTCCAGCTGATGTTGAACCATCTCACAGAGAGTAAGAGTCAGGATAAAGGAAACTGACGGTTGGGCAGCAGGTAAAGTGACGAGGGTCACCTGATGGTACCAGGAAAGGCGGAGGGGATGAAAAGAAGAATTATGATGGCTTGTGTACATATACTGACTCCACACAGGGAATTCAGGCAAGATGTATATGAATAAAAATGAATATTTAAGTCAAAAGGAAAGCATTACATATGGATGTCTAAGCAAAAGGTTGATGTGATTATGGGTGGAAAGAAATGGAGGGAGTAGAAACATCTGGCCTTCTAGACATGTTTCCACTAACTCTAAATCAGGTTAATCTAAATCAGAAAGAGTTTGATGATTCCTTCTTAGGTTATTTCTATTTGTAATAGTAGAAAGAGAACATAAATGCATATATGGTATCTCAGAAAACAAGAACTAAATGTAAATTATACCTTATTGATATTTCAGGACCATCCTTAGTGACTTTCCATTTATCACCCGGAATATCACAAAGGTCTCAAGAGAAATGTAAAAGGTGAAAGGAAAATGTATATTACCATAGAGCAACTGTGATAACATAGAAAAAGTATCCAAAGATGTGAGTTCAGTGGCTGGCTTCATGCGCTGTCGTGTTGAGTGGATTGTGCTCCTGAACTGCTTGCATGACTGAAATCACCAATGACACCACACTTTGCCCATTCTTTCCTCCACCAAAGATTGTTTTTGTTAGCACTTCATACCTGTTCCTAACTTTTTATGTCCCCTACTTCAAAACCATTTCCTTTGGGGCTGCATGCCTTCTCATACCCTTGCTGAAGTTCCCTTTGCCCAGGGTGACTGTAGCTCTTGGCTCACAGCACTCTTTTCCATCCCTACATCTCATGACAAATTTGACACCCATGTTTTACGACCATATAAGTTTCTTGATTTTCTTTACTTGCATTTGCTTTACTTTCTGTTCACTCTCAAGACTCACTCCCTTGGCCTGTGTCATCAACATGTAAGTGCACAAACTACTCTCTGGATATTCCATCCTTGAACCATATCCGCTTCTTCCAGCAGTTACTCTGGAACTGCCTTTTCATCACTATTTCACCCTGGTCAGTTTACCCATCCAATTGCTATTCCACTTTTCCCATCCACCTGTCTTTTTCCTGTGTTCCACATGCAGTGCATTATCTAGCATCATTACCATTCCATACTTGCCTGGGCAAACTTATATTTGTTGCCCCACTTCACATTCTTTGTGCCTGTACTTGAGTGACCGACCTGCTGAAGACACTGTGATGCTTTGGTTTCTCTTGAAATGTACAGCCACAAACTTCTGCAGGCAATATGGTATGCCTGCCAACCACCTCTGTGCTCATTTGTATGTATTTGCATCTTCTGAGATGACTTTTCACCAAACACAGGATGTTCAGACACACATCTTCCCCCATCCTTGCACTGCTTCCTTGCTTTCTTCCTGTGTTACTGAAAATGGAGGACTTTGAAACTATTTGAAGTATAGAACATCTTCATATCCCTATGCATCCTATTTCTTCCTGGTCTTATAGGAGAAGAACTGTGGCACTTAGGGTCTGGAGCCCATCACAGTGCATCTTCAAAAAGTCTTTGAGTAGTGGTTCCAGATTTCTGTGCATCAGCCTGTCCTTCTAGATTGTTCTTTATGGGACATACCTGCTGTCCAGTATGTCTTGTGGCTTTCTATTCTTTTATAACTGGAATACCATTTTTCCCTGATGGCCTTCCTTCAAAACTTTTTGAAGTCGTTAACCCTATGATTAGGGTTCATGATCCCTATTTCTTTATTTCCTACTCATTCTTCAGCTCACTTAGGCCTGGTTTCTGACTTTGAACATTCAACTAAAATTATATTCTGAGTGTGTAGCTTCCTGGTAGAACAATTGCCTAGTAAATGCAAGACCCTGGATTCAGCCCTTAGATACACTATAATGAATTAATTAATAAAAGAAATAAAAGTGTGCTTTGCAAAGTGGCCAGTGATTCTTCTGTGGCCTTTCTTTCCTCATCTATCTTCTGCAGTGTTTTACACAGTTGATTATTTACTTAAAAAATAACATTTTTCTTTCTTGGCTTTGGCCATTAAGCTCTCCTAATTTTCTCCTTACATTTTTGGCTCACATTCTCAGTTTTTTCTGCTGACTCTGTCTCCTCTACCTGACCTCCAACTCCCGAGTTCCCTTATGGCTCAAGTCTGGATCCTTGCAGATACTTTAGTCTCTCTCCTGCTGGGTTTCTTTATGATTTAGTAGCAATGCCTATCATAGGAGGCATGCAATAAATTCTTATGTGTAAGTCCTATGTTTTTTCATTTCTGTCTAGGCTGAAAGATTATAATGTTTGACCATGTTAGCATACTCAAGACAAAGAGCCAGGCAGAAAACAATACATACAGTACAACTATTATTAAATTACAAAACTACCAATTGTCATGTAATTGTTTCTCTCTTCTATTGAAGAAAGGGAGCAAGGATACAACAAAGTTGGTAATGGCAGGACAAGGTCATACTACAATAGTTTAAGGATTAGTCCACAGACATCTTAAATATTGTGGAATCCTCATTCTAAATCTTTCTTTTATTACAGATGACTGCTCTGAGGTTCAGAATGATTAAATAATTTGCCAAGGTCATGTAATTAGTTCATGGTACAACTGACATAACCAGGTTTTAAGATTCCTGCATTACATCTCTGATACCTAGACTCATTTATGTGTACCCAGCTGCAGGACCTGGCAAATGTTTTTGCTTTGACAGATTTAATCAGGTGGATTTGTATACAATGCATTATCCTGTTGATGCTTTTTTAAAACTATTGATTGCCAGATTCTTTTCCTGAAGGGAGCATCAGTCTACATGCTAACTACCATATATATTTATACATACACACATACCAATGAATTTGGGCTTGTAGTAGGTAGAAACTCTAGGAGAGTTTAGATTAACTAGATGCTTTATAGACTTGCCAAGGATTGGAAAGCATATGGTGAAGCCTTGGAAACATAAGTACAAGAGTTTCCTATTTTTTAAACAAAGCTTTTGCTGACTATAAGGCATTTTTCACTTGGGTTTCTCTGTGGCCCATATAGATTTTATCAAGAGAAATAAAACAGCCATGAGCTCTTGATGAGCTCATTTGAATTCACTGTGTATTTGTATAAAGATTTTATTCAAAGATCAGATTTTGAAAAACAGGAATACATTTTAAAAACTGGAGCATTCGATATTAGACTTCAATTCCAAATTTATCATTCTGGAAACAAAATTTAAAGATACTGGTGATCTTTCCTGTCCTTTCAACGTATCTCCAGGGTAGCAGAGTTTGTTGGAAGGAATCCAAAGGCCTATTGATTTGGGCTCATATTTTTATGTATCAGAATCTTTAAGACTGTGAGAAAGCCACTAAATGAAGAGATAGCCGGACCTTTCCTCTTGATAAAGAGGGACAGACACAAAAAATATGTTACTAAAGACATGCTGACTACACAGAGTTTTACAGCTGAATGATTTAATTGGACAAGTTGAGAGCGAGAAAGTAGAGGTGCTGGTTTTCTAGGGTTTCCTAGCAAGAAACCTGTCATTCTGTGGGAGCCCTTTCCTGCCTGCTGATGGCTGGGCCCAGGTCCAAAATAAATGGACACAAAAGGACTTTGTCCTGCAGTGTACAAAGAGCGGACTGTGAGTCAGAAGCACTCATCATGTTACCACAGAGAAATTCCTCTCCTTTCAACACTGTGTTTCAGCATGAATTTCACCTTTTCCAGCAAAATGTTTCTCATCCTTTTAGACCACGTGCTTTTAGAAACCTGTGTCGCCCATGAAATTTCATATCTCTTGAGGTTATTTATTGGGTCACATCCTAAGAGTACTAGCTTTTCTCTAGCCTTCTTTCTCATGTGCCTTGTCTCACCTCGTCCACACAAACCTCACAGCCTTTCTAACCTTCCCAGAAGCTTTTGTTACCCATACAACCACACGCGTCTCCTATGGGTATGCTGTTCTCACTGGAGCTTTCGCCCTGGAGAGGGCTTTGTTCATTTCTTCACCTCATCAACTTCACTTCATTCTGAGCCCACTTTCAATGTTTTCTCTGCCTCCACTACTTAGGTTCGCTTCGCTCTATTATCCCCACTCAGTAGTGGTACTGCTTAGAGAAAAGACAATCTGATCATGTAGAAAATACTAGGGAATAAAAATTAATTACCACTGTATTCCTGCTGTCTCTCCATGTTACTGAAAGGAAAGGAGCCCTCTCAAACGAATGGCTGAGATGATCCCTGCTGATACCTAACTGCGGGTAGTCACACTGGCCTCCCTGAAGGTAGGTGAAGCCGAAGGGCTCCCACTGTTCTCCACACGTACCCGGAAGCAGCCTAGCTCTCCTCCAGGGGGAGGTAGAAAGTGAAATTGGCAAGGGACTTGGTTTTAAGTAAAAAGTGTTATTGTATCCACCCCTGAGATAAAGCAGGAGCAGTTAGTGGAGAGAGGCTATGGAGAGGAAACACTGGAGAACGGGACTGGATCCTCCTGCACTGTGTTTTAAAACAAATTCTGACCTCTTTGGGGGAATTTGTCTGTATAAGTAACAAAGCAGGAAAGGATGCTAAGTGATAGTTGCCGGGGATATACTACCCAAGGCATTAGTTAGGATATTCTTTTCTTTGTTTTACCTTCCTGTTGGCTAAGTGTAATATAGTAACTCCAGTGAATTACACATTCTGGCTGTTCTATTCAACACTGGCAAGTTGAGGGAGAAATGTAAAAATGAAGACCTGAGTGGATTCTACTTGTGGTCCTGCTTCACAGCCCGAGTCCCAGAAGGAGGTTTGGATGGGGAAGTTTGGAGGATAAACTGAAGTCAACTCTTCCCTGGTTAACAATTCAGTGAGCACTGCCAGCCTGAGATCTGGAGGAAGAGAGTCTGTATCTAGTTTCTGGTGTTCCTGGAGACCAGGATCTTACAGAGCTCTTACCTGCTCTACAGCTTTCCTATTTAATTATCTCCTGGCTTCAGAAAGATGCAGTTAGCATATTATTTTGCAAAATTTTAGAAACTAAGGTTTATTAGAAGTCAGCTGGAGCTGTTACTAAGACTCAATTGATTCATAGTCAACTATTTAAGGTTTGAAATTTCAGTTGAGGCAAAATTCAGTTTTTGTACCAGAGCCAACATATCTTGGCACTTAAATTCAGAGGAAACACATTCTTTCTGCAAAATTGATAGCTCATTTATTAATGCATTCAATTAAGCCAAAATACACATCATTCTAAGTGTGTATAGCTTAAGGTAAATGAAGTGTTTCTATTTTTAAAATTTGCATTATTCAGCAATGTTTTCCTTTGATAGTTCTTGCTTGGTGCTTACCCTTGGTAAGTTTTTATACAGTATGATTAACACAAGGCAGAGAGGATTTTCTAGCAGAGGCAAGAGTGCTCTTAGGACATTTGGCAGGAGTGTGTCAGAGAGATGAACACTGACAGCTACTCAGGAATCCACTGACCTTGACCTGGGGTTTGGTCTCCCACCCCAGGATCCTGCTCATTTTGACTTTGCTCTTTGCAGCCACTAGCTAGGTTCGTGCCAAAAAATGTTAATAGTTGCCCAGCTCAGGTGTTCGTGGCAGGTGGGCCGTTTCTGATTATGTATTGTTGATGTGGTGCAATGAGCACAAATTAATGAGTGATGCTGCTCACAAGTGCACCTGGAGCCCCACCTGGAGCCCCACCTGGAGCCCCACCTGGAGCCCCTCCTCCTTGCTGAATTCCTGAGCCTGGCATTTTTCTCCGAGGTGGAGCCCATCCAGATGGCAGCTTCTGAGGATCCAAGCCTCACACCTGAATCAGCTCTATCTTAATGCTCAAAGTGCTTGGTGCCAGGGCCTCTCTGTCAGATCTTGGGCCAGAGCGCTCAGTAGCTGTTGGCCTAATCCTGTAGAGGTCTGACCTGCTGGGACTCCATGCTGGGAGCTGGAGGAGGACAAGGAGTGAACTGGGCATTTGTAACTCCAGGAGAAAAATTTTGCTTGCTTCAGGGCCAGGAGAGGATTTAGAGGTTATTTTAAGGGGGCTCAACAGAGCCCAGAGAATCCAAAGTGAATAACTAGGCCTGCAGCTGTGATTCAAAAATAAGCTTTCACTCTTATCACTACTTGGTCCTCCAAAAGGCTCTGACAGTATCCTAGATTTGATTTGAAAAAGTTGAAATACTTTAGCTAGCACTGCAGGAGGAAGCTTAACCCAACTGATGAACACAAATGAATAGATCCCATCATTCCTGCAGCGAGACCACTCGGCACTGCTCTGTGCCCGGCTCTGTGCTGTGGGATCCTCTAGTGTTATGGAGACAACACACAGCTGTGGGATTATGGAATGGGGTGACAGCACTAGAAGTGAAAACACAGAGACAGGGCATGCGAGGGCGCTGGGGATGAGGCATACTGTGGTCGGTCATCAGGTGCTGCCTTAGTACGGCCCCTTTCTCCATTACAGCTGTGCTGGATGATAGGGATCTTGTTCTTTAGGATTTGGTGGCTCAGACATGTTCTTGATAAAAGTCGTTGCTATCCCATTCTACAACTGTAGGGACTTTTGTTTAAGGATTTAAGCAATTTGGCTCAAGTCCTTTGTTTACAATTAAAATGAACAATACAGCATTTCATAGAAGACACAATGATAACTTCTCTGGCAGAAGTATCAGCATGACTTGGTTAGATTTAAAAGAATCCATGTCGTGTGTATTTTGTAATGTGGAATGGTGCTCTGATAGTTTTATTTCCTGAATAAATGTTTCTGTAAAAACAAATCACAAGGACTAGACCTCAGGAAATTCAGTTTAGAACAAGAGAGCCTTGAACACAGCCTCTGTCTAGGCATGAACACTGAGCTACTGGTGGAAGGGGAAGAGCTGGGTGTGAGGGGCACAGAGCTGAGTGGCAAGGCTGTGCTCAGAGAGAAGAGAGCTTAGGCCCCGTGCTCTGTGAGGAGTGTGCTGGCTCTTCCCTCCCTCCTCCCACGGCCTAAGGGAATGACAGGGTCAGAGCCTATAGTAGATTGCTTTAGGACACAGTTTTGTTTGTTTTTTTTTTCCATTTATTTTTATTTTATTGAAATACAAATGTCAATCAGACAGTTTCAAAACACCATAACCATACAGAGTCAATGAAATAATACATTGCAAACTGTTTTCATAATGTTTTGGTATTGTACAAGGTGCATACATGATATTATATTTACAGGTATTTATGTGGCTGAATTATATCACAGCTTCAATAATTATTTACCTAGTGGATGACCATAGCACTAAAAGCCGACATAATATCCTGTCCCACCACCAATAGTGCAGATCTTGCCTCTCATAGAATTATGTAGAAGCACAGCATTATCTAACCCAACTGTACTGTCTATACACACACAGGATGATTTTTTCTTTCTACAACCCTTCCTTTGTCTACACCTGTCAAAAG
>PVKA01036256.1:0-21939 GCA_004027165.1 Ctenomys sociabilis
AAAAAAAAAAAAAAAAAAAAAAAAAAAAAAAACTGCTTTAACTGTGTGTAGGGATAGGGCTGGCCAAATAACTCAGTGAATTAAAGTGCCTGCAAGTAGGTGCAGAGGCTGGGGTTCAATCCCTGGGCCTGCCATGCCAGCCCCACCCCTGGGGTGCACTGAGATGGCAATTGAGACTGGGCGTGGTGTCGCATGTCTGTAATCCCAGCACTTGGGAGGCTAAAAACAGGCTGATCATTACAAGTCCTATCTAGTAGTGAGACCCTGAACACCCAATAGATCCTTCCCTAAAATACTACTACTAATAGTAATAAATAAACTGGGTGTGATGATGTGTACGGTTAGCCCCAACTACTTAGGAGGCTGAGGCAGGAGGATTGCTCCAGCCCAGGAATTCCTGGACTCAATAACTTTGTCTCAAACAAAGGCGTGTTGGACTGTATGTTTTCTCCTATTTGTTTTCTGTCTCTCCCTCTCTTTCATTCTTTCTTTCCTGTATGGGGATTGAACACAAGAGTCAGCTACCACAGAGCTACATCCCTAATACTTCTTACTTTGAAAAGGAGACTGCTAAATTGTCCAGGCTGGCCTCAAACTTGAGCTCTTCCTGCCTCAGCTTCCTTATCTGCTGAGATTTCAGATATGTATCTCTACGCCTGGCTGGTTTGGGGCTGTTTCACCACAGATTTTGTTTTGTTTTGCTTTTTGAGATAAAAAGGATGGCCTCCGAACTGCCTTTGTAGCTCAGGCTGGCCTCTAGCCTTCAGTTATCCTCTGGACTCAGCCCCTGAGGACTGAGATTATGGGCTTGACCCCGGCCTCTGCATATACTTTGATCATCTCCCTTTGAGATGACTCATTGGAACACAGTACATTTTTTTTTTTTTTTTTTTTTTTTTTTTTTTTTTTTTGGCAGAACCTGGGATTAAACTCAGGCCCTTGCACTTGCCAGGGAAGTGCTTATTCTACTGAGCCATCTCCCCAGCCCCCAGGTCATTGGAATAAGCACTTGCCTAGCAAGCGCAGGGGCCTGAGTTCAATTCCCGGTTCCGCCAAAAAAAAAAAAAAGAAGGCTTGCAAATCCCAGCCTCCCTGTTGACAGGACTGTGTGACTTCAGACTTTATAGAAAACAGTATGCAAAAATATGTCCAAAGAAAAGTTCATCTTGTGATCCAGTGAATTATAGTAATTTCGAGACTTCACTGGCCATTTACTACGTGGTGCTTATCATCAGGAAACTCCGTAAGGTTTATCATTTATTACACCCATTTTAGGATTAGGAAACAGAGGCAAACAGAGTTGAATTCAGCCGTGGCAGGTCGCATAGCGCTAGGCAGCAGGGCGGAGCTGCATGTCCCGTTTATCACGTGCGGCCCAAGGGTCCCCACGTGCGGGGCAACCCACAGCCGTGGCAGCCACCTCCGCTTTATAATCGGGGGGTGACAGCCTCTCCAGCAAAGAGCTTGAGGGAGAAGTCGAGGGCAGGGGCCGCCTGGGTCAGCATCCCCAAGGAAATGACGTCGATGTGAGGCCCGCAGAACTCGGGGAGGTTGTCCAGGGTGACACCACCGCTGGCCTCCACGGTCACCCCGGGAAACCGCGCCTTCAGCGCCGCAGCTGTGGCGTGCAGCTCCTGCGGGACACCGGCCATGGCAGGTGAGAGCGCCCCCGCGCCCGCGCCCAGGAATCAGCCCGGCCTCACCTCAGGCTTGAAGTTGTCCAGCATGACCAGGTCGGCTCCAGCGCTGGCCGCCTGCTCTGCCTCCCGCAGGCTGCCGCACTCCACCTCCACCTTCAGCTCAAAGCCGGCTGCCTGCCTGGCGCCGCAAACGGCCTGTGGGCGGCAAAGTGGGGGACATGGGGGCGGGACACGGGTCCCGGGGCTAAGAAGGTGGGAGCAGTATTGATAGGACTTGAGATGGAGCAGAAATCATTATTTTGGTGGACTGGAAAACAAACTGCCCTGAGTTCAGTCTGACCCTGAATACTGAAACTAGAGCAGGCGCAGTGGTCATGCCTCTAATGGCAGCACTTGGGAGGCTGAGGCAGGAGGATCTAGTGCCACAGCAGGGGTGATGATGCCTGCTTGAGACCCCAGTCCTCCAGAAGTTCAGACAGAAGGGACCCAAGTTCGAGGCCAGTCTGGGGAAACAGGCCCGATAAACTCAAGCAGTCACCCAAGGCCCCACCTACCTTGGGCTGAGCATACCATCCTTAAACTTGAGATGTTTCTGTCTCAGCCTCCTGAGATGCTGGGAGTACAGAACTGTGACCAAGCACCTGTTTCCTGCTCTTTGCTTTTGAACATCAGACCAAGCAGCTGAGAAGAAAGAGCGAGTCTGCCTCCCCAGTCAACGCTGGAAGGGTGGAGTAGAGGAGCCCTGTCCCTGGCCTCCCTGCCATGGTGTGTCACCAGGCAATGGTTGCTGGCCGATGGAGGGGCTGTGGCAAGTGGGGGTCAGGCCAGAGTGAGGTGCACACCTTGTCCACACAGCCGGCGGCCACGATGTGGTTGTCCTTCACCATCACCAGCCCACCGAGGTCGTAGCGGTGGCAGGCGGCTCCACCCACCAGTAGCCCGTACTTCTCCACCAGCCGGAACCCCGGGGTGGTCTTCCTAGTGCCAGCCACACGCCCAGCCCAGCCAGTGGCCTTGGCAAGCTCCACCGCTGCAGCTGCAGCGCTGGCAATGCCACTGCAGCGGGCCAGCGTGTTTAGGGCCACCCGCTCCCCCAGCAGCAGGCAGTGGGCAGGGCCCTGGACCTCAGCCACCCTGATCACGGGTTTCAGCCTCGAACCCTCAGGGAGGAACCAGGAAACCTGGCAGTTGAGCTGAGCAAAGACGGCATCAAAGAAAGGGCGTCCAGCCAGGATGCCAGGGGATTTGGCCCACAGTGCAGCCCGGCAGGGGCCCGCTCCGCTGGCCAGGGCTGAGAAGTTGAGGCTGGGACAGTCCTCTCGGAGCCAGCTGTCAGCCAGGGCAGCCAGCGTGGTGGGGGGCAGCAGGAGTGGCAGGCCTGGGGGTAGAAGAAAGACAAACAGCTGCTGTATTTGGGGGCCTTCACGTGTCAAGGGTGACAGGAAAAGTCAAAACCTGCTAGATTAGGCACTAGCCAATCAGAAGACCTGGACCTGGGGCCTGGCCTGGGCAGGAGGCGTCCCTGTGCAATGTTGCCAAGCAGGGAAGAAACAGAACACCTGGCTCAATTTAAAATCCTGACAAGCATCAAATAACTTCTGAAAAACAACACATAAATCTAGGAGAGGCGGTGCATGCCTATAATCCCTATAATCTGGGAGGTTGAGGAGGATCACAAATTCAAGCCCAGCCTGAACAACATATCAACTTAGTAAGATCCAAAATCAATAATAAAAAACAGCTAGTGATGTAGCTCAGTGTGAAGGTCCTGTGTTCAATCCCCAGTACTATAGGGAAAGAAAAAGTATTCCTTCCTCTCAGGCCATACTTTTTGTTTTTAACTTTTTTACTACTTTGTGTGTGTGTGTGTGTGTGTGTGTGTGTGTGAGTGTGTGTGCAGTATCAAAGATCAAACTGAGGACCTTGTGCTTGCTAGGCAGGCACCCATGTCGCTGAGCTATCTCCCTGGCTCTTTTTTACAACTTTTTTTTTTTTTAAGATAGGGTCTTGCTATGGCCTCAAACTCATTTTGTAGCCCAGGCTGGCTTCAACACCCAGCAATCATGCTATGATCCTCAGCCTCCCAAGTGCTGGGATTACAAGTGTTACCATGTCTGGCTTTTACTATTTTATTTTATCTTATTTTATTTTATTTTTGTACCAGGGATTGAACTCAGGACATTGTGCTTGCCAGGCAGGTGGTTAAGCCACTGAGCTATCTCCCCAGCCCCTACTACTTTCTTTATTCTTGTTTCAACAAATGAACAACATGGAATCAAATCTTTTAAGTTTTTTTTTTTTTTTTGGCTAGTTCTGGCTGCCTTAAGGGCAGGTGTCGTGCGGTTTGTGGGACTGGGGATCAAACCACCCACAATCCCCTGCGCCTGACTGCATTTGCCCAAGTGGCACTTTAAACAACTGAGGCGCACTGTGAAGCGGATCTCTATTAGTTTTTCCGCGCACAGAACTGAAACTCCATACCTTGCAGATGGCAGCCCCACTTCCCTCTCTTCAAGTGCCCTGAAGTCACCATTCTACTTTCTGTAGAAGGAGGCATTCACTTCAGACAGTCAAATAATTGCTTAGTATAAATATATCCTGAGGGAGCTGGGGGGGGTGTACATACTTATAATCCCCAGTATTTGAGAGGCTGAGGCAGGAGAATTAAAAGTTCAAGTTCAGCCTGAGTGATTTAGGGAGGCCCTGTCTCAAAATTATTTTTCATTACTTTTTTTTTTAATTTTTATTTATTTATTTTTTTATGCGGAGCCGGGGATTGAACTCAGGCTTTGCGCTTGCCAGGGAAGTGCTTATTCTACTAACCCATCTCCCTGGACCCTGTCTCAAAATTCTGAAACAGGAGTGGGGACATCGCTTAGTGCTTGCCTAGCTTGCACAAAGTCCTGGGTTCAATTCCCAGCCCGGGCAGTGGGGAAGGCATTTAGAACTTAAGGAAATATTCATTGTTTGTTTGTTTGTTTTTTTGTTTTTGTTTTTTTTTTGGCGGAACCAGGGATTGAACTCAGACCCTTGCACTTGCCAGGGAAGCACTTATTCTACTGAGCCAACTCCCCAGCCCCTTCATTGTTATCTGAAATCCATGATTAATGCACGGTCCAGCGCTGAGCCAGGAGGTATTTATCTCCTGGAAGAAACACGCTGTGCCGTACTTCAAAATGCTGTCAGCACGTCCAACCATCCTGTGAAATCCGAAAGCCTCGGCCCCCCGCCGTCCTTCTACACCGCGCTGCGGGCGCGCCCTCCGCTAGGCTCGGTGCTACCCGGGGGCCCAGGTGCCCCGGACCTTCCCTGCGTCTCCGGAGACAACGCGGGCAGGCCAGGTTCGAGCGCCGGTTCTGCGAGACGCGGCTCCCGGCCGTGGGCGAGTCCCCCGCTAGGAATCAGGGCCGGGCGGGGACTCGGGGATCCCTGAGGTCGTCCCCGGCAGGGCGCGGCGCCTGCAGCAGCGGAACCAGGCGCGGTTCGACACTGCCACCTGTCGGTCATCAGAGCAGCTGCGGCTCCCGGGCGCCCGCAGCAACCGCCACTCTGGCCCTGGGCTTCCCAGGGACCGATAACAGCAGAGAGAATGCGCTCACTCATGCACACGCGCGCGCACACACACACAAGCATACACAAAGTGCACACACAGCCTACAGAGCACACACGTGGAGCAGACACGCACACAGCTCTCTCTCTCTCTCTCTCTCTCTCACACACACACACACACACACACACACACACACACAGCATGCTCACGCGTGCACACACCCATACACACCCTCCTTCTCCAAGCCGAAGTTAAGGGCTCACGTTGTGGCTGGCTCTCCCGTCTTGCTCTCTCTTTCCTGACCTTTGTTCCCCAACCTGCAGGCCAGTCTTCCTCTCCCTCCTCTACGGATGCTTTTGTAATTTGTTTTCTGTTTTTTAGGCAGTGTCTCACTATGCAGCCCAGCTGGTCTTGCACTCCTGGGTCCTCCTGCCTCTGCCTCCCCAGTGCCCAGATTTCAGGACTGCACCACCACAACAGCTTCATGCTTCTTGTGCACCTGTCGTCAGTGACTTCATTCTGTCCCCCCTCTCCCCACACTGTCCCATAAATGGAGGATTAGAAACCTGTTCCCACCTTCACCATCCAGCTGGGGAAAGGCAGGGTCCCAAAGTACACAGCTCCTGCTACTCACCCAACTCAGTGTGGTGACAGTTCATAAAAAAGAAAATCGGGGGGCCACAGAGATAGCTCAGTGTCTCAGGGCCTGCCTAGGCAAGCACAAGGACCTGGGTTTGATCCCACTTACCACAGGCCATGCTGGCCCTGCCCCGGGCATGCCAAGTCAGCCACCAAGACCAGGCATGGTGGCACATGCCTGTAATCCCAGCACAAGGGAGGCTGAAACGGATGACTAGGAGTTCAAGCTGCATAGTGAGACCCTCTAATACATAAAAGTTAAGGAAAAAGAGTCAATCTGAACCCTTCCACTGGCCATGTCAGGCAAGCAAACCAGGGTACATCATTAAAATGGAATTCTGTTCTGCCATAGAGTCTCTAAACTGCCAGGGCTGGGCTCACAATCCTCCCACCCCACCCTCCAGAGTGCTGGATAATTCTTTTTCCCTGGAAGGCAAAACTAGTGCAGCCTCAGAGGCCAGAGGGCTGGGAGCCTGGGGCATGGACCACAGCAGCACCTAGGTGTCTGCGGGACACCACTGTCCTCTACCTGGTCTGTGACAGCACAACTGACTCAGAACTACACCCCACCACCCCCTCAAAGGTGGATTTCAGATGGGCATGGTGCACACCTGCAATCCCAGCACTAGAGAGGCTGAGGCAAAAGGATCACTGTGAGTTTGAGGCCAGCCTGGACCACAAAGTGAACTACATAGTAAAACCCTGTCTCAAATTAAGTAAATAAATAAATAAATATGAATTTCACTGTCTCTAATTATACTTTATTAAACTTATCTATTTATTTTTTGAATTTTTAGGGAAGGGTCTACAGGGTGTTCAGGGTCTTACTACTAGATTGGAATCATAGTGATCCCCCTGTTTATAGCTTCCCAAGAGCTAAACTTGTTTGTAAAAGAAAAGTAAATTTGAATAGTTCACTAAAACATTCTCTCCTTCCAAAGCCCCAGTAGATTCCCCAGTTTTCTTTCTTTTTGTCTTTTTTTGCAGAACAGGGGATTGAACTCAGGCCCTTGCACTTGCCAGGGAAGCGTTTATTCCACTGAGCACAGTTTTCAGCTAGGCCTTTCTTTTTGGACTTCCGTGTTTGTCCCTGAATAGTTGGTTTTAGCAAGAATCCAGCTAAGTCGGTCTGGCCAGATCCCCGTCCTCCGTATCCAGTCACCCTCAACATCTGACCCTTCCGGCATCTGCCATCGGACCCTCTGACCTCGTGTCTGCCTGGCTGGACTCCAGCAAGAATCCTGCTGGGCCGCGCGGCTGGCACCCCGGACGTTTCCTCTACGTGGTCTTCTGTTACCCTCGCCCCGCTATCAGCCCCGCCTGCTACCGCACCCAGCACAGTTCCCTGCTAGGTCCCTCCCCTTGCTGGGTTGGCTTCATTGCGATCTGCTTTGACCAACTTCACGCCTGTCTGGGTCTGGTTTCCTTTGCTAACTCTCCTGCCGGAAACCCGGTCGCACAGCTGTAGCTCCAGCCCTCTTGATGTCCCTTCATTTTTCATTCATATTTTTTTTTTTTTAATTTCCTTTAGTTACTACAGTGTCTCGCTACACATCACGGATTCTTTGTTTGCGGGGGTGGGGGGTGAGCTCAGCCGGCCCTGCGGGGAGGGGCTGGCATGGCATGTGGTGCTGGGGCTCAAACCGCGGTCCCTGAGAGGCGCTCTAGACCGCTGAGCTATCTTGCCAGTTTTGAATGAATGAAAAGTAGGCCCCTACTCCAGGGCAGTGCTAGTTACTGGGTTGCCATGACGACCAAGCACGCAGCCCTGCCCCTACCTTTCAGGCCTCGGCTGGGCTGTTCTGAGGTTGTGCAAGAAGCCCCATCCCCTCCCTTGCCCCAGTCACCCCTTTCTCTCTTAGGCCTTCTCGCACAACTCACTTTCTCCGAGAGGTGCGCACGATGCCCCCATCTGCCTCCCACACAGAGGATTGTCTGGCCTCTTGAGTTTTCTGCAGCACCCAAGGCCCCACACGCTGAGCTCTACACACCTACAATGTTTATAGGTCCGAAGGTCAAATACAGGCAATCTCAAATTGTCCCCAGTACCATGGACTCAACTCAGGGGCTCTGTATGGAGCTGTATTATTGGCTCTGTTTTTATGTTTTCTTTTGATATAGGTCTTGCCAAATTGCCCATGCATGGCTTGAATTTCCAGTCCTCTAGCCTCAGCCTCGGAGAGTGGAGGATTACTAGCACGGACCACGCCTAACTTGGTATTGTTTACTTTCTCACCAGCGTTTGATGAAACATATCCCAACCATGAGGCTGTGTGGTAGAGAAACACAGAGCCAGACTTGGAGGCCACATCACCCAGATTCCAGCACTGGCCCCATTGCTTTCAGCTCAGCAGTCAGGGACCGGTGACTCAGCCAGAGCATTAGAAGCCTCAGCTAGAACAAGGAGCACAATGAGCTCATAGCAGTATTGTGGAAATGAGCACTAATGTTTGCAGAGCCCTGGGACTGCTGTCTGGCACACAGTAGGCGTGTTTGACAAGGAAGTGGCTCCATGGTGGCGATGGAGAGGAAGGGGTGACTCAGTGTCTCTGAAGCAGGGTGACTAACACTTGCCAGGCAGAGGTGAGGGGGTGATGCGAGACATCTGGGGCTGGAAGGCAGGTGTTCAGGGACTCACAGCAGGGTGAGGTCAGGGCGAAGAAGGAGGGGACCTCTCAGAGGAGGAACTGGGACTGATCCCAGGTGCACCTGAGACTGTAACTAGGATTTTTCTAGAAGGGCCACTGCCACCACTAACTGCAGGCAAAGGGAGGCTGAGGTGATTGCTGGATCAGAAGCCCTGAACTCAGGTAGCAACTACAGGAACAGAGCAGGGCCAGATGTGAAGCCACACCTGGGGGGGGGGGCACTGGAGCCACAGCTATCAGATGTGGAGCCCTCAGATCCCTACCCCGGGTGGCTGAAAGGTGACAGAAGCATTCAAGAGGAGAAGGCAAGCTGGGCATATTGGTACATGTTTGTAAGCCTGGGACTCTGGTAGGCTGAACCAGGTAGGTTGCAAGTTCAAGTCCTGCCTGGGCCATTTAGGAACTTAGTAAGCCTTTGGTTTTTAGTTTTTAAAAAGAATATTTGGGGATGCAATTCAGTGTGAAGACCTTGGGTTCAACTCTCAGTACTGCAAGAAGAGAGACAGACACGAGGAAAGGCCAGCAATGCATGGGCTGCACACTCTGAGCCTGCTGCCTGCCCTGCTCCTCCAATGGGTGGGGGGAATCCCCATTTTTCAAGCACAGAAAAGGAGGATCAAAGAGTTTCCTACAAAGCACCTGCTCATTAGGATCATCTAAAAGCTGCAGGCCCCCTGCAGTCTAATGGGTCATAACCTCTGGGAAGGTGGGGGGTCCCAGGAATTTAGGTTCCAGAAGAGTCACGCCCCTGCCCCTCTCAGACTCCCATTGCACAAAGTTAAGAAGCCATGCTGAGGCTGGGGAGATGGCTCAGTGGAATAAGCACTTTCCTGGCAAGCGCAAGGACCTGAGTTCAATCCCCGATTCCGCCAAAAAAAGTAAAAGAAGCAATGCTGAGCTAGGGATATAGGTCAGCAGCACAGAGTCTACCTGGCAAGTGCAAGGACCTGAGTTTAATTCCTGGTACAAAAAAAATGTTGCCAGAAGAAGCTGGGCTTATATTTCAGGGACAGCTCAGGGGCAGAGCACACGTTTAGCACCATGAAGTCTTGGGTTCTATCCCCAGCAACCCCTCAAAAAAAGAACAAATATTCACCTTAGACCACAGCACATCTGGTCCACTTCCACTGTTGTAAAACACCAGAAAAGGTAAACAGGTAGACACAGACAGCAAATTAGTGGTTTCCAGGAGCAAACTAAAAATGGCAGATCTTACAGTGCTTGTTTTTTTGGACAGGGTTTTGCTATGTATTTGGGCTAGCTTTGAACTCACTTTGTAGACCAGACTGGGCTCAAACTCACAGTGATCCTCCTGCCTCAGCCTCCTGAGCACTGGGATTACAGGCATGCACCACCATGCCTGGCAAGACCTCCTTATGTTTTATGGTGACAGCTGTACTTCTTGGTAAATTTACTAAAAATCACTGAGTTCTACAATTAAAGAAATAGCAACTGATCAAATGCTTTGATGAGAGATACAAACAATTGTTTACAGCCTTAGGTGAACCAAAGTTCATCCAATTGATGAGCACCAGTATCAAGAAGGCAGGGCCCGGCATGGCAGCGCACACCTGCAATCCCAGCACTTAGGAGGCTGAGGCACAAGGGTTGTTGTGAGCTGGAGACCAGCCTGGGCTACAAAGTGAGTGCAGGGCCAGCCTGAGCTGCATAGTGAGACCCTGGCTCAAAAAGTGGGAAAAAAAAGTCAAGAAGACAGCCAGTGGGGCTAAGGGCAGGTAACAGGGATGGATCAAAATATGTTCTGTGGCCAGAGAGATAGCTCAATAAAATAAGCACTTCCCTGGCAAGTGCAAGGGTCCAAGTTCAATCCCTGGTTCTGAAAAGAAAAAAGAAGAGAAAGAAAGTTGTTTGTTGGGCCAGGGAGAAAGCGCAGTAGAATAAGCTCTTGCCTGGCAAGCACAAGGGCCTGAGTGCAATCCCCAGGTCCACAAAAAAATAAAATAAAATAAATGTCCTGTGCGTGTATGAAAGTACCACACTGAGGCCAGGTGGCACACACCTGTAATCCCAGAACTCGGGAGGCTGTAAATAGGAGAATCACTATGAGTCTGATCTAGTAGTGAGACCCTGAACACCCTGTAGACCCTTCCCTAAAATACAGGGAAAAAAAAATGGTTTCACAGTGGGAAAGCACAGACTTCTCAGGAACCTACTGTTGCTGTCTCATCCCTCCGCTCTCACCAGCAGAAGATTGGAGGGTCAGCATAAGCTCACTGCCCTGAGCTGTCCACTACCTGCCTGACTACTGTACGTGCCCAGTGAATGGTGGCTGCCTCTGAGCTGAGGGTCTTGGTCTCTGCACATCCTGAGGCACTGACCTCCTCCACCCCGCAACCCCACCTTCTGTCTTTTTGAGACAAGGTCTCACTGTTCAGCCTGGCCTTGAGCTCACTTTGTAGCCCAGGCTGGTCTTGAACTCCCAACGATCCCCCTACCTCAGCCTCCTGTGTGCTGGGAGAGCAGGCGTGTGCCACCACACCTGGCTTTTACCTCCCCCCTTTTAAATTACTGAATTTGGGGCCAAGGATATAGTTTAGCAGCACAGTGCCTGCCTGGGAAGTTCAAGGTCCTGAGTTTGATTTTTGGCACCAAAAAAGAAATAAATATAATCAATTAATTACTAAATTTCTTTCTGTTTCCTTCATCTTTTGCCACCACCCCTACAGGCAGTGGAGGATCTCAGCCTGGTTCCCCACACTGGGCAATTTAACAATTGAGCAAAACAAAAAAAAAAAAAGAGGAGGCTGGGAGTCAGCTCACAGAGAAAGCCCTAGATTTAAACCATAATGCTAAAAAATGGTTAAAAGACAATAAGGAGGACTGGAGAGATAGGTTGGCAGTCTAAGCGCCTGCCTGGCAAGTACAAAGACCCGGGTTCGACCCCCAGTACAGCATGCTGCGCTGGCCCCATGCTGAGCCTGCCACTGAAACTGGGTGCGGTGGCACAGGACTATATGCCAGCCCTGGGGAGGCTGGAACAGGAGGATCACTATGAGTCCAAGCTGCATAGTGAGACCCTGTACCAAATAAATAAACTAATAAAAGACTTTTAAATTTTTTTTTAAAAAGGGGAAAAGGTGTGTTTTTTTTTTTAAGGTGGTGCATATGGAAAAAATAAATGGTATTTTTCTATACTCTGACTCAACATAGAACTCAGCTGCGACCGCATGTGGGGGTCTTTTTTCCACACCAATGGATCCTCCAGCACTCACTGGGTGCCCTGTGGCTCTGTTGGGTTCTGATGCTAAGCCGAGTCCACGCCGAGCCATCAGGTTAATGGCTCAGCCCTGTAGAGCTGCCCTGACTCCCACAACCACATCCACTGACAGGTCCCCAAGCCACTGGTGCAGCTACACATCAGAGCATCTCACACCCTCCGCTTGGGGGAAGGGCTGACTGGAGCAACTCACAGAACACAGGGAAACAGCTTCCTTGCTACTGATCTTGCTTCAAAAGGATGATTTAAGAGAAACACGGGTACTTGCCAGTTAGTTCAGTTGTTTAAGTGCCTGCATGGGCAAACCCAGCCAGGCTTATGGGACTGTGGTTCGATCCCCAGTCCCACATGCCACACTACACCAGCCCTTAAGGCAGCCTGAACCAGCCAAAAAAAAAAAAAAAAAAAAAAAAAAAAAAAAAAAAAAAAAAAAAAAAAAAAAAAAAAAAAAAAAAAAAAAAAAAAAATCCTAAGAGAAACAAATGTCCAGGTGGAAGAGAAGTGCAGAGGAACAGAGGAAGCACACGGGAAGGAAGGGAGGTGTTGCGGGCTCTGTATCCCAAGTGCCACCCTCATGAGCTGCAGCCCGGAAGCTCCCTGAACTGTTTCAGAAAATCTTTCGGTTTTGGCTCCACTGAGGAGGGAGGCCAGAGCCCTGCCTGTGCTACGTGAGCACTCTTCCGCCGGGCTACACCTGCAGCCCTCGCTCGGAGGATTTTTGTGATGGGTTCCTCATCGAGGCATGAGCTTACCAATTCAATCTCCAGCCGTTCTCCCCCGCCCAAGAGCAAGGTTCCAACTTCCAACCATGGCTTCCACTTTCCAGTGAGCTACACAGAGCCAGGTGCCGGGAACTAGAGAAGACCAAAATATCTACTTCTATTTCCAAGTCACAACATCATAGGACACCTGGTGAGAGCTTGGCCAAATGCAGGTTCACCCCCCAGGGTTCCACCCAGGGAGATTCGGATACAACTGATCTGAAATATGGCAAAAAGTCCAATCTGTAGCCACGCTGAGAGCTTTTGAGAGCAAGAAGAGAATCACAGGCACCAGACACTGTGCTACCGCATGTCAGACACTTGCCATAAGTTGTCACAAATCCTGTCCAGTCCTCTGAGGTAGACAGCATTTCTATTTATAGATAGAAAACCAAGTTTCGGGGGCCAAGGAGATGGCTCAGTAGAATAAGCATTTCCTTGGCAAGCGCAAGGACATGAGTTTAATCCCGGGTTCTGCCAAAAAAAAAAAAAAAAAAGTTTCAAAAACATAAAGGGAAGCTGAGTGTGATGGTACATGCTTATAATCCTAGCACTTGGGAGGCTGAGGCAAGAGGATTGCTGGAATTTTGAGGTCAGCCTGAACTACCTAGCGAGACCCTGTCTCCAGAAAAACAAAACAAAACAAAAAAACAGAAAGGGATATTAAATGAAGAGCAGAGCTAAAAATAACCAGCATGGGCCCCACCATCCCCGCTACTTCCACTTGATGGGTTTCCCCCTGCAACCCCACCTCACAGATGCACTGGTTCAATGCCCAGTGCAGTGGCTGAATCTTCAGAGTTCCATGTTCCACTTATGAGACATAAATAAGCACATCTTGTTTTCTTAGGCCCTGCCTGGCTCCTGCACTACCAACGAAAGGGGTGTGTGTGTGTGTGTGTGTGTGTGTGTGTGTGTGTGTGTGTCTTTAAGAATCTCCAGCCCTGCTGGTTAGCAGCTGTCCCTGAAAGGCAGCCAATTCAGGAAGGAAAAGCCCTCTGCAGCTGTGGGAGGAAGCCCTACAGAGCCACACAGCCTGGAGGCTGGGCTGGGGGCAGCTGCGCTAAAGGTCTAGAGGTTGTGGCTACACAGGGAAGTTCTTCCAGGTGGGCTGTGCTTCGGTCCAGTTTCACCCTGTGGAACATTTCCCTGGTCTGTCATGGCAAGACCTTTGCAGCTGGTTGTCCACAATGAATAAAACTCTAATATAGCTGGGCATGGTAGTGCACAGCTCTAATCCCAGCACTTGGGAGGCTGTGAACAGGAGGATCTAGTCTAAGCAACATAGTGAGACCCTGAACACCATGTAAACACTGTCCTAAGTACAGGAGGGGAAAATTATGCCGAGACGCAGAGCTGCCCATTCTGGTGGGTCACTGAGGCTTCTTCCCACCCCAGCACTTCTGCTGTATTTTGCTGGATTGTTGACTAAATATGGTTAAGTTTTGTGTCCCCCAACAGTGGCTCCTGGCCAGTAGGACTATATCAGAACAGAACTTCCAGCCACAGTCTCTCCTTCAGTCATTTAACCATTTTGATAGACATGTAAGAGCCTGGGCTGGGAGGTGGCTCAGTGGAATAAGCGCTTCTCTGGCAAGTGCAAGGGCCTGGACCTCAATCCCCAGTTCCACCAAAAGAAAGAAAAAGAGAAGAGAAGAGAAGAGAAGCCAGGACCAGACAGTTCAGAGGACCAAAGTGCCTATCTAGGCACAGCGCAGCCGCCAGCCGTGGTTTGATCCCCATCATGCCCCCAGGAGCTCAGACAGCTAATGAGTTGAGGCTCCTTCACTGTGCAGCTTGGCAAAGGCCCTGCCATCCACCTAAAATGGAACATGTTTTTGCTCTTGTGCTCAACAGATAGTGGCTTTAGAGGAGGCAGAGCAAAGTATTCTGCAGCTGAAATGAAGCAACAATGTTTCCTTCAATTTAGGGGAGAAAAAAATAGGCTTTATTCTCAGACTATGGTGCTTGATATACTTGTCCACAGTCAACCCAGGGCAGCACAATGTACAGTAATAGTAACAGCTGGGCTGGGGAGATAGCTCAACAGTCTAAGTCCTGCCTGGAAAGCGCAAGGACACAAGTCCGATCCCTGGTACTGCATGCATGCTGTGCTGGCCCTGGAACCAGGTATGATGGTACATGCCTGTAATCCCAGCGTTGGGGATGCTGAGACAGGAGGATCACTCTGAGTCTGAACTGCATAGTAAGACCTTGTACCAAATAAATAAATAAATAAAAGATTAAATAGTAACAGCTAACACATACATACAATGCTTCTCTTCTAAGCATTTATTTATTTATTTATTTATTGAGACAGGGTCTCACTATGCACTTTAGGCTGGCCTTGTGCTCATTTGTGTAGCCCCCAGGCTGGTCTCAAACTTGCAAAGATCCTCCTAGCTCTACCTCCCATATGCTAGGATTCTAGGCATGCATCACCATGCCAGGGCCACATGGTGGGTACCCACATCCAGGTCCAAGACCGCACCTCATATGGGGCTGGCTTGGGTCTTTGTGTTTGCCTGGTAGGTGCTTATGCCTCTGAACTATCTCCCCAGCCCCCAAACATTTAATGTATTAATACATTTAACTATCACAATAACTTACTGTAACTATACCCATTTTTCAGGTAAGGAAACTGAGGCACAAACCCAACTTGCCCAAAGTTCACAAAGCTGGGAAGTGTGGAGTTGATATCATGAACCCAGCAAGCTGGCCCCTGGGTTGACATATCCACTGCTTTTGTTTTTGATTTTGTTTTCTTAGGGTCTCACTCTGCAGTTCAAGCTGGCCTTGAACTCACTGCAATTCCTCTGCCTCAGCATCCCAGGGCTGTAATTACAGGCATGCATCACCATGCCCAGCTATTGCCTTTGAATTCTCACAATAAGTAACTTGCATTTATTGTTTGTTACATTGATAATCGGCTTGCCCAGGATGCCAGGGCTCTGACAGATCCAGAACAGCTGGGCTTTGCAGTCAGAAATTGGTAGCGCTGGGTGACCTCAGGCCACTTGCCAATCTCTGTGAGCGTCTATCTAAACATTTTCCTGAGGAGGTCACAGGACAGCATGCCGTGAGGAAAGAGTCAGGGGATTCACAGAAAACGCCTGAACCAGAAGAGGCTGGCCAGCTGTCTTTGAGCCAGGTGTCCTGGACAACAGTGCTCTCTCCTTGGTTGATTCAGTCTACAAACAGCAGATGGAGACAAAAGCTGGCAGCGTCCCCTGCTCTTTTCCTTCACCCCCTTCTCTTCCCGAGGGAAATGACTTCCAAACTGGGCCCAGTGTCATGCCCAGCACCCAGGTGCGAAAATGATCCATGGAATTCAAGAGGGAGAAGCTGTTATGGGTTTGAAAGTGAAAGCAGGCTGGGAAGGCGGCTCTGAGGATGGCAGGAATTGGTGGAGAGGGCGCAGGTCGCACAAGGGAGCTACTCCAGGTCTCAGGCCCAGAGGCAGGAGGGTCGGAGAGGAGGCAGAATGAGGTGGCCCACCTGTCCTCTGGCCTCACTCTCCAGGCTGCTTCTGCCCAAACCCAACTTGTCTGCTCCCTCTTGGAGATTCACCCCAGCCCTTCTGGCGCTGCCCCCTGGAACTAAAACCAGACCGGCCTGAGCGAGCCCTCCAGCAGGCTACTCCCCTGGGAAGAAGGCCCGGAAAGGAGAGGAGGTGATGCCAGGAAGGTAGAGCCCAGAGGCTGAGGCAGCTGGATCTGGGGTACCCAGACAGTGATGGGGGATGGGTACAGTGAGTGTGGGGACCGGGGAGCAGGCACAGAAATGGGGCTGTCAGAAGAAAGAGCTGGGGGTAGAGGACAATGAGCCTGCGGGTCAGGAAGGGCTCCAGGTAGAAATGTGCACGGAGCCGGGAGCTCAGGAGCAGAAGGGAGGAGGCGGTGTTGCCACCCTCACTGCTGCTCCGTGTGCCAGGTGCTTCCCTGCAGTGTGACGGAGAAGGCACTGTTTCCACTTTATCAATGAGGAAACTGAGGTACGGGGAGACTAAGCATCCTTGTTTGAGATGGCACAGCCAGCAGATAGCAGGGCTGGGGACTAAATCCAGCTTCCGACTCTGACCTCTTTTCTAAAACCCTGTAAGTGATAGGACCAGAGTACGTGTGTCTTTGACCAGCATCCTTTATTTTGAGGGGTTTCATCTCTCTGCAGTACTGGGGATGCACCCGGAGCTCACACCGAGCTTGTCCATAGGCCTTTTTGTTTTGGTTTGGTTTTTTTGAGACAGGGTCTCGCCATGCTGTTCAGGCTGGCCTTGAGCTCATTTTGTAGCCTTGAACTTGCAGCGATCCACCTATTTCAGCCTCCCTTTTTAAAAATTTTTTGAAAAACACATTACTGGGGTTGTTTGTTTGTTTTTGTGGAACTGGGGATTGAATTCAGGCCCTTGCACTTGCCAGGGAAGTGCTTACTCTACTGAACCATCTCCCTGGCACATGCCTTTGTCATTTTGAAATAAGGTTTTACTCAGTTGCCTGCACTGACTGACCTAGAACTTGAGACCCTTCTGCCTTAGCCTCCTGAGTAGCTGGGATTTAGTTGTGTGATACTGTACCCAGATTATTTTTGTTTATTTGTTTTTTTGTTTTGGCAGAACCAGATATTGAACTCAGGCCCTTGCCCTTGCCAGGCAAGCACTTATTCTACTGAGCCATCTTCCTGGCCCCCAGATTCTTTTAATTTTTTTGTTTGTTTGTTTTTGTACAGGGTCTCACTACACAGCTTGGACTCATAATGATCCTCCTGTCTCAGCCCCCCAGTGCTGGGATTACAGGTGTGCACCACTGTGCCTAGGGGTGGGTCCAGTGCAGCACCTGGTTCGAGGGATGAGCTCCAGTCCCTGCATTTGTCAAAACAGGCGCTTAGTCAGCTGAGCTATCTTGTCGCGCCTTCATTTACTTATTTATTTATTTTGCGGTACTGGGGATTGAACTCAGGACCCCACTTATTCTACTGAGCTATCTCCCCAGCCGTCATTTACTCTTAAGAGTGGATAGAATGAGTCATAGACCTCCTTCTCAGAAAAATGCATTGTGACTTTCTCACAAAGACATAAATTCATACACACATTTTGAGGTTCTGGATGTCCCCCAAGCCCACCCATGTTTCCCTTATAAAGAAGCCCAGCCCAAGCCGGGCGTGGTGGCGCATGCCTGTAATCCCAGCACTCGGGAGGCTGAGGCAGGAGGATTGTTGTGAGTTCGAGACCAGCCTGAGCTACAAAGTGAGCTTAAGGCCAGCCTGAACTGCATAGTGAGACACTGTCTCAAAAAGACAAAAAAAAAAAAAAAAAAAAAAAAAAAGAAGCCCAGCCCTAGGATCAGGTCAAGCCCTCTGGATTCTCTACAGTCTTGGAATGCCAGCGCCAGCAACTCCATTTTCCAGATGTGGAGAGCTGGCTCCTGCAGATTCCCTAATCTTGGGGCCGGAGAGATTGTTCAGTGGAATAAGTGCTTCCCTGGCAAGCACAAAGGCCTGAGTTCAATCCCTGGTTCCCCCCAAAAAAACAGATTCCCTAATCTGCCAAGTGTCTGGCCAGCCTGAGGTGCCCAGAGCATCGCTCTGCTGGGGAACCCTCCAGCAGGCCGCGTGGTCAAGGGGCTCACAGGCACCCCAGGTCAGGGTAAGTTGTGCCCTGGATGAAGGGCCTCCTGCTCCCCATCCCTACCATATGGCCTTCAGTGCAGGGAATATTGCTGTCATTTCTACAGATGCAAGAAAACGAGCTTGTGAAACTAAGGGACAAGCCTGCGGCCTCACACCTACCGCAAGGCGCACACTCCAGGACCCCCGCCCCCACCCAGCCGCGCCTGGACTTCGCCCCGCTGCTCCGACGGACCGCCGGCGGGGGAGGGGCAGAGTTCGGCTCTGTCCCCCATGCAGCCCCTCACCTACTACCGTGCTGCCCGCGCCCCAACACAGGCCTCCTCGGATCCTCTCCCGGCGCTCAGAACCCCTTTCTGCCCGAGAGCCCAACGGGGACCCAAAAAGAACAGAGAAAGGGCGAAGAGGCCTCTGGGGATTCCTAAGGTCAGAGGTAGGCAGAGGAGGGGAGAGAGTGGACAGAGGTGCCAGAGGAGGGCAGGGGACAGATGTGCGAGCTGGGGTGCTCGGACGCGGGGAGAAGCGTTTTTCACCTTCAGGGTCCATGGCGACTGGGAGCGGCCGTCCCGTGTGTCCCCTGCTCCCCGTTCCGAGGCCGTGTGGGGGCGAGGCTGCCGCGGGAAGGCGGGGCGAGGGTCAGCTGCGCCGGACCGTGGCCCCGCGGGACCCCAGGGCGCCCGGGCACGCCCCCTCCTCCCCCGACTCCCGCCCCAGAGTCCGGGCTTCCCCCAGGCTATGCAGCCTGAAGGCGAGGACGAGAACGCGCTCCCGGGGAGTCGGACGGAGCCTGGGAAGATCCCTCGCCCCTAAGCCCGCTCTCTTCTGTCTGATGCTGAGGAGGAGGAAAATGCAAGCGTAGAGAGAAAATCCACGCATTCCGCTCCCGTCTTCGTCACTCTTCTGGAGTGCCCTGCTTTCCGTGGATCCCCCAGAGTTCACGTGTTGGAAATTTAGTCCCCAAATTCATAGGTTTAAAATACGCCGAAAGGGCCGGGGATGTAGCTCAGCGGCCTACGCGCCTGCCTGGCAAGCGCAAGGTCCCGCGTTCGAGCGCAAGACCGGCCCAGCCAGGCGCCAGCGCAGCAGGCTCCCTTGGCCATCACCCAGCCAGCGGTACTCTGCTGGCTCGGGGTCCAGCGTTGGGCTTCTGAATTAGAAAAACCTGGGAAACTCAATAACCTGAGGTGTCTTCGGGCACGTTCGAGGTGAGCCCCGGGGACCGTTTGCAGTGCTTCGTGGGAAACGTTTCTGCTCGCAGGGAAGGTGGCCAGACCGTCCGCATTGCCACAGTCCTCCCGGCTGTCATCTTTACAGTGCTGCAATAGGGCCAGGGAGGGGACTTAAGGCACCCAGGACTCAAAACAGAGGCCCCGTGTCAGGCCTGCTTTTCATCCAAGCCCCTTGATCTCTCAAGAGCCTAGGCCTGGCTCTTTTTTATTTATTTATTTTTTTTTTAATTTTTAATTTTTTTTGTCTTTTTGAGACAGGGTCTCACTATGCAGTTCAGGCTGGCCTTAGGCTCACTTTGTAGCTCAGGCTGGTCTTGAACTCACAACAATCCTCCTGCCTCAGCCTCCCGAGTGCTGGGATTACAGGCATGCGCCACCACGCCCGGCTATTTATTTATTTATTTAGAGACTAGGTTTCACTATGCAGCTCAGGCTGGCCTCGAACAGTGAGGCTCCTACCTTAGCCTCAGCCTCCTGAATGAGTCCTACACAGGGGTTGGTACCAGGGATTGAACTCAGGACCTTGCGCTTCCCAGGAAGGCACTTATGCCACTTGCTATCTCCCAGCCCTGATTTACCTTTTGGTCTTTTTCCTGGTCTCTTGCTGGCCCTTTTTCCTACACTCAACCCTCAAATGCTGGCGTATCCTCCATGGGGGAGGCGCTGCTTTTCTTTCCCGCTTAGGCACCCAGAAAAACTATGTTTCACAAGCTCCTTTGCACTGAGGCTGCCAGGGAACTGAGTTCTTGATGGTGGAGTGTGAGCAAAAGGGTAGCTAGGCCTAGCCTGGCACGCAGAGATCCTCTCGCATCCACCTTGTCTCCCTCCTCCCATCAGCTGGTTAAAAAAGCAGAACACTCTGAGGCTCTAAGACAATGACAGAGCCCAAAGCAGAAGGAGCCTGAGTCCCTGGATGACCTTGTGGAAGATCACCCTCAGGTAGCCACAATGCACTGTTACATAAGTGAGAAGACAAATTATCAAGAAGATCATACACCATGACCAGGTAGGATTCATCCCAGGGATGCAAGGATGGTTCAATATTCGCAAATCTATAAATGTAAAACCCTATATCAATAGAGAGAAAACTAAAAACCACATGATCCTCTCAATTGATGCAGAAAAAGCTTTTGACAAAGTCCAGCACGCATTCATGTTCAAAATCCTTCTGAAAACTGGAACAGAAAGCCTCTACTTCAATTTGGTAAAAAGCCATCTATGACAACCCAACAGCTAATATAATTCTAAACAGGGAAAAACTGAAATCTTTTACTCTTAGATCTGGTACAAGACAAGGATGTCCTCTATCACCTCAGGAGGAGGAGGAGGAGGAGGAGGAGAAGAAGAAGAAGTTAAATTATCACTATTTGCAGATGACAAGATACTTTACTTGGAAGACCCAAAAAATTCCACCAAGAAGCTACTAGAATTGATACAGAAATTCAGTAGCATAGCAGGATACAAAGTCAGTACTCAAAAGTCAATAGCATTTCTCTACACAGATAACAAACACACTGAGAGGGAAACTATAGAAACAATACCTTTTACAATAGCACTGCAGAAAATGAAATATCTTGGAATTCATCTAACTAAAGAAGTTAAAGATCTTTTCACGGAAAATTATAGTACTCTGGAAAAAGAGATCATGGATGGATTTCTAAATATCTATGTAAATATATGTAAGTGTTCATTCTTTTTTAAATTTTTTTTCTTTTTCATATTCTGTACAAACATAGTTTAGTATCTCAACACTTGATGGAAAATACATGTTCCATGTTATGCCTATGATGTCTGATATTTAGACTAATAGTGTGGGTAAACTGAACTGCATATGTTGCAGGGTAATAATAAACTTCTCTTCTGGAGGATTAACAACCTAAGTTTGCAGATCAAAAATTGGAGAAAAAGAAAGGCTACAAGGTCAGCCAACATTTTGGCCCTAGCCTTTCAAGGTCAGTGAAGACTCAGGACATAGGAGAATTTGTAATGTAACATCACGGAACTCAGTTGTGCCCCAAATTTTCTGATCAAGAAGATTATGGAGCCACAGAGGAATGTGATCAATGATGTATAGTGTGCCTAAGGAGAGTCCCATGGAGAGAAAACTCTCTCAGGGTTCCAGAGAGCAAATTGGTCAAGCAATGGCCATGATTCATCCACAAGGCTGACCCTGACAAGGGATCTACAAAGTGCGGTACAGGGTTACAGGATAAACCCTGAGGGTACCTGAGTGACCTTATCTGATACAAAGGTTACAATTCCTGTTATATAGGTCTTGCTTTAACTCAGTCTTAACCATCCAGCAGAAAAGTATAAAAATGGAGGTATATAAAGTCATATTAATATACTGAGCTGTGAATGGCTCAAGTCAACAACTTCTGTGGATAACCCGCTTCTATTGCAGACTACTGATCTGTGTTGGATTGTTTTATTTAAAATATATATATATGTGCATATATATATACATATAAGATTAGCTATCCATGTTTTGAAAATCTGTAACATATATATTGTTGCATGTTACCCTGTTTATGTCTTTTTTTTTTTTTTTTTTTTTTTTTTTTTTTTTTTTTTTTTTTTTTTTTTTTTTTTTTTTTTTTTTTTTTTTTTTT
>PVKA01036257.1:6226-22046 GCA_004027165.1 Ctenomys sociabilis
AATGGTATTGACTTTTGAGCATTGACTTTGTTTCATGGTATTCTACTGAATGTGGTTATAAAATCTAGAAATCTTTTGGTAGTCTTTGGGAGAGTACCATGTTGTGTGCAAATACTGGTAATTTAACTTCTTCTTATTCCTTTTCTTTCTTTCTCTTATCTAAATGCTTCAGATAATGTTTCCAGAAAATATTGAATATAAGTGGTGACAGTGGAATCCTTGTCTTGTTCCTGACTTTAGAGTGAAAACTGTTATCTTTTCTCTATTTAGTATGATGTCTGCTATTCATTTATCATAGATGAATTTTATCAAATTGAGGTAAAGATCATCTATCAGTTTCCCATAGAGATTTTATCATGAATGCATGTTGTACTTTCGTGTCACTCTAACAAAAGATTAAACTTCCAGAAAGAATAAATCTATTGTCTCTTTTTATACTAGATGTAAACAGAAAATTACTGGACCTGGTTTCAAATAAGCTCAATAAATGTCAAATTGCAAGGCTCTTCCTTGAATTTTAGAAGCATTATTTAATATATGTACCTTCTCTTTTTCATGCTTTGTAGGAAATATCAAAATATAAATTGCCAAAATGTAAATTAAATCCAACTATGGGATTCAAATATAGTTTACCTATTCAAATAATGAATTAGTATAATTTATTAGGATGACACAAAATTGTATTGCATACTCCTCAAATTAGTGGCTGCTTATTTATTCTAATTAGAACACCGTTGATATGAACTTTAGGATGCAATCATGAATATTCTAAAAAGGTATTTTTAATTTCATTTTTTACTGTTGTTGCATAAACTTTAAAATATGTTTCAGAAAATTTAGTTACTGTGCCTGGTCTAAGTGTATGGAATAAATTTTGTAGAATAAAATGGAATTGCTAGTGTTATTTTTTTCACCGGATAATTAAAATAGAGGTTTATTCATGTTTTTTATTAGCAAATAAATTATACAATAAATCTTGGCTTTGTATTGTTTTATTTATTTATTTATTTATTTATTTATTTATTTATTTATTGTCTTTTTGAGACAGGGTCTCACTATGCAGTTCAGGTTGGCCTTAAACTCACTTTGTAGCTCAGGCTGGTCTCGAATTCACAACAGTCCTGCCTCAGCCTCCTGAGTGCTGGGATTACAGGCCTGTGCCACCACGCCCAGCTTGTATTGTTCTTATAATACTTCCTAATTATATCTAGCATAAAATGCTTCACTTAATCTATAGACATGGAAAATAAAATTGTATTTCAAGCCTATTTATCATTGATATATAATTACTTCACCAATTTATTTCAAAATTAAAAGTAATATTTTGTGGAGTTTCTAAAACTTTGAAACTGCCTCAATGATATTTGTCTCTCAATGAAATAAATATACAACAATTTTCCAGTTATTACATTATGTAATATCTATTTAACTTACAAATATACCTTTAAGAAAGGTAGTTTAGAATAGAAAATGTATCCATGCAATTTAAGTATATAATTATGTTAATGTGTTCAATAAAGCCTAGCTGTCCACACTATTTTACTGTTGATATCATTAATATTATTTTATTTATCTTAATCTATCTTAGTATCACTATAAGGGTAGATATTGATTAATCACTGAATTTCTTTTTTGTACTGGAGATCAAATTTGGGATCTTGCACTTGCCCTTTATTCCAGTTGAATATGCTCATTTAGATTAATTTAATATGAAAATGTTAATTAATATTTAGAAAAGTTGACACTAAATTCTCTAAATACTTTTATTCATTTAACAGGTACTACAGAAACTACTACTGCTAATCCTCTATAGTGATTCAGTGTGTACGGATTCAACAAAATATTGATCTGAACTGTCCGAACAATCAAAATGACTACACAAAATAATACATATCAAAACGCTATAGCAACTATAAAGTTAATATTTCATCGTGCTAGGTATAATAAATAACTAAGAGGTTTGTAAAGTGTAAGGAAGGCTGGCTGTAGGTTATATCCAAATATATTAAATAACCTGAACACTTGTAGTTTTGGAGATTGGGATTTCTAATTTCAGTCTTCCTACACACTGCAGGATGATTGTAATTTTAAGATGGCATGAATCATTGGATTTTCCTAATATGGTGAATAACATTTAGTGGAAGAAATGTAAGAATGTTCCAATAGATTTAAGACGAGTAATAGAAGTTAGATCTGGAAGTAAATACTTTTAAACTAGATCTGAAATGACTTTCTCTCCATCATGAAAGAATTGACAAATGGAGAAAAGTAGAGCAATCTACAGAAGGCGACACAAACAGTGCACTCCACTATATAGAGAGGCAAACAAGTATTCGTTCTTGTAAAACCATAAGCAGTGATATATTTACTCTATATACTTTTTGAAGGTATCAAGTACTATACAGAAAAGTTCTGTAAATGTAATCTAGGAAACTGGCAATACAATTAACACAGATGCTGGGGGAAATTTTATTATATTTTCAGTGCATGTTACTGTTTTCTTTTCTGAATTTTAAAGGAAAGAAATTAGATATTAAGGCTCTTGACTGTACATTTGAGGGACTAGGAGAATATTAAATGAACAGATTAAGTTCACAGATTCGAATAGTCTAAGAAAGAACCATAAACTTTAAATCAATCTTCTTGTGTCAAAATCAAGGTCATGAAAGAGATCAATAAGGTCTTCATATTTTTAAGCAGTGTGGAGCAATAATGACAGACAGAAAGCGTCTTCCAGGGGTAACAACATAGTACTCGCCCTCACAGTGAATTCATGTTCTCCTCACATTCAACTCCATCCATCTGTACTGAAACAATCTAAAGAAGGAGAGGAAAGCAGAAAAAAAAAATCTCAGTTTATTGTTAAAGGAGAAGTCAGTGTTAGGAATAAAATAGCTTTGCCTCTCTACACTATGTGGGCAAAGAGTGAGATGAGAAACACTTCCTTACTCTTTTTTTCAGGTTTCACCTTTTAAATCAGTTCTGAAGGACAATCCAAACACACGAGACACAAAAGAATATTGTTTCTTCAAGTATTAAAAAAATGGTGTTCACAAACATTTTCAAGAATCTCTTATGCTCATGATGGCAGATCTTCAATTTAGAAAAACACTCTAGCCAATCATATTCTTTATGTAGACTGCTTACAGGTACATTCAACAATTTCTCTCATCATGATTAAGAATTGCATGCACATTTTAAAAATAACCCTAGATACATGATTTAAAAGACAAATATCAGTCTGGCACAACTCTTTTGTGTGCCAGAAGCAATGATCCTGAGAGTCCAACCTAAAAACTTTTACATCTTGTTAAAGACCTTTCAAAAAGCTCTGTGTTATTTTAATTTTCCCCCATTTAAAGTCAAATTTCCTTACTCTTAAAGACTGTCTGAAGAGGTTCGTGAATGACCGAAGACTGGTGTCTTATGGAGGAAGGACATATTGAGCTACTGAATCTCAGACTTTGATAATGGTACAGTAAGAATGAGCTTAGGGCTGGCCTCATAGCTCAGAGGACTAAAGTGCCTGCTTAGACAGAGTGCAGCAGCAGGGGTTTGATCCCCTGCGCGCACTGTGCTGGCTCCCCAACCCCCTCTCTGAGATGGGGACTGTGTCTGGGCCTGGTGCTGCATGCCTGCAAGTCTAGCACTTGGGAGGGTGTAACAGGGGAATCACTGAGTCTCATCTACATAGTGAGACCCTGGACACCCTGTATTCCATTTCCTAAATACAGAAAAAAAAAAAGTTTATTGGACACCTTGTCACATGCTTTCTGTTTTTTTTTGTTTTTTTTTTGTCTTTTTGAGACAGGGTCTCACTATGTAGTTCAGGCTGGCCTTAAACTCACTTTGTAGCTCAGGCTGGTCAAGAACTCACAACAATCCTCCTACCTCAGCCTCCCGAGTGCTGAGATTACAGGCATGTGCCACCACGCCCGGCTTGTCACATGCTTTCTTACTTGGTATTTCCTGAGATATTTTTAAGGTGGTATAACTTTTAAAGTGGTATAATCCGACTGGAAAATCTTCAAAACAGAAGCAGAAACCTGGAGAAAAGGAGCAAGAAAGAGCTGTGACATTTATGAAGAAGACAATGAGAAACAGTAAGTACTGTCTAAGGCTCCATGTATTGGGAAGCTCCATCAGGCATCTGGTACTCAAAGTTGACTGTATCCATAAAGTGAGGCATTACCCAGATATGGTTTGCAGTGAATTGCTAATCGGGGCATATTATAACAGAGCTACTCACCTATAGAATACTGGCCTGGGGCTGGGGAGTTGGCTCAGTAGAATAAGTGCTTCCCTGGCAAGTGCAAGGGTCTGAGTTCAATCCCTGGTTCCGCAAAAAAAAAAAAAAAAAAAAGAATACTGGACTGAGGGAAAGTTAAGTATTCTTCGCAGAAATTCATTAAAAATTCAGCCTAAAGCCACTAGTTAATGATGGAAACAAACCAATATAGATTGTAAACAGCAGATTTCACAATAGCAATAGATAATATATCAATAAATGTCAGTCAGCTATTTTTATTTTGAAAATCTGTAAGATATATTGTTGCATTGTTCTGTTTCTGTCTTTGACTTGTTTTTCTTGTTTTTCTTTTTACTCTTCAAAAATATATTAGAAAAAAAAAAGTATTTTCCACTTAAGGAATGACTTTCTTTGCTAATCTTTTTTCCTCAAGTTGAATTTGTTTCCCATGTGCTATATGACTTACACTCAAGGATTTAAGGATGAAGGTAATAGAAAGCATCTGCAAAGTCATTATGGGCCCTCTTTGACTGATCAGAAACCTTGCCTCACTCCATCTTCCCTTGCCAGAGGTCAAAGATAGTATGTTCAGTACACAAAGCTAGAAATTCCCAAATGATAATAACTGCATATAGATTCCTTAGATAGGATTCCACAGCAGTCAGCAGGGTGTACTAGGAAATTTTATAATGTAATAATTCTAGAAATAAAAGTAAGTTGAGCCATGCACTAAACGACAATCAAAATGGATCAAAGACTTAACTATTAAAATAGAAATAGTAATCTCCTGGACAAAAATGTAGGTAGATATCTTCAAGACACAGGTAGGTAGAGCGTTTGTGAACAAAAACCAAACTGCACAGGAAATACTTCAAAGTATCAACAACAGGGATCTCATGTTTTTGAAGTTTCTGCACTTCGAAAGAAATCTCCAAGAGAATAAAAAAAAAAAAAGCTATGAACTTGGAAAAAATTAGAGCTGACTCTCCCTCTGACAAACACCTTCTCTCTAGAACATATAAAGAATTTAAAAAATCAGGCCCCCTAAATTCAAAGACTCAATCAAAAATGAGCATCTGAGATGAATGTAAACTTCTCAGATGAAGAAATACAAAGTGTTCAGCACCCCTGATCATTCAAGTAATGCAGATTGAAACAACACTGAGATTCCATCTCAACACAGAAAGAATGGCTATCATCAAGAAGTTAGCCAATAACAAACACTAGACAGGCTATGTGGGAAAAGGGTCCCTTCTCTAATGTTGGTGGGGAGTGCAGACTGCTAAAACCATTATAGAAATCAGTGTAGAGCATGCTCAAAAAGCTAGGAATAGAGGTCCCATTGAAGTCAGCTAATCCCCTCTGGGAGATTTTTCCAGAAGAACTGAAAGCATCATATCACAGCAAAATATGTGCAACCATGTGTATAGCAGCACAATTTGCCACAGCTAAATCTTGGAAGCAACCCAAATGCCATCACTGAAGAATCTATAAAGAAGATGTGGTACTTTTTCACAGTGTAGTATTATTCAGCTGCTGAACAGGATACAGTTGAGGCTTATGTTGGTAAATGGGTGCAACTAGAGAACATACAATTAAGTGAAAGAAGTCAGACATACATGTGCAAACATTGTATTGTTTCCTCATTGTGGAAACCTGAAACAGAAAATAAAATTGAAGAGTACATTGGATGCTGGGAAAAGGGAATGAACCTTTTCAAAAGGAAGGAATCCCTGAGTTGAGCAGAAGGAGAGGTGAGGGAGTAGGGGAAAGAGATGTAAGCAGGATGGTTTGGACAACTGCACTGAGTATTTTTACTGGTCTGTGGGAAGGAGCACTTAATGCTTAATTTGTTCTCTCTCTCTTTCCAATTCTTTTCCTGTTCCTTTTCATAATTTCTTACATAATTTTTTCTTGTTCTGATTTTGGATGCATATATCTGATAATATGAACAACTAATCTGCAGACAACACTATGCATTACAAGAAATCCTGGGAAATTCATATTATCCTGTTTAGTGAAATACTGTGTCATTTGTAATTTTATTTACAGTTTTAGCAAGCACAAAAATATTTGTTTTTTTCTGTAGAATTTGGCTCCTAAAATATTTACATTAAAATAAATTAGGGGATGTGATTATTTAAACAGGTAATAAATTATGTGAGAATATTCCACAAATTTAATAAAACCTAAGATTTGGCTTTTGATTCAGTACCATCCATCCATTCCCCTATTTGGCATGAAACTTGGTAGCAGCACAGTTGTTTGGTGTACAGTGGTAACAGCTTTAACCAAGGCTCTAACAATGTCCTTGCATGCTGGACCAGTTTGCTCCAGACACTAAACACTGGAGTCTGAGCCACCCTGAAGTGCTGAAACAAAAGCAGGTCCTGGAGACTAAGGAGTGGCAGAGTTGTAGGAGTGGCAGCTGTTGTGTCTTTTTGACACTGACCCACTGGGAAGGAAGTCATTCAAATGTGATACTGTTTTAATTTAATCGTATGTCAGCACTTGAAATAATATGTTATGGAAACCTTCAGGCTTTTCTAATATAAAAAAATTATTTGAAAACTATATTCATGTTTTAAGATCATCTACAAATATTCATAAGACATTGTCAGAAGACCAGATCCTGTAGTGGCAAGGTTTCAGTGGCATGGAAGAATATTTTGAACTTTACCACTGAGAAGTAGATTCAAAAATAAATTGAGTCACTTGCCAATCAGATATTGTTATCAAAGCTTTTGTTCGACTTCATTGAGTGTATTAGTATTCTGAGTGTGTTTTTGAAACAAAATGTGTGGCTCAATTAAAAAAAGGGATCTTGCATCAAATCTTCTGTTCTACTCATGAACCCAGAGTTGTAGGGATGTCTTCTAAACATACTTAAGACTTGAGTTTGAGGACCAGGAGAGCTTAAGAATATACATGAAGTACCTATTTCAGAACTTAGTAAAAAGCAGACACCTAATATGTGTTTGCAGTTAGTATTTCTTCTACTTGAAATTAATAGAACTCTTGCATATGTCTTGCCATCCATTAAGAGTCCTTTAGCTAGAGTTCAGGGCCATCAGTGTAACACTTACAAACTCGGCCTGCACAGACTCACTGAGGTCACAGTGTACAGAGAATGAAAAGCCACCAAAGGGATCAGTGTCCACTGGTCATCAGGAAAGACCCTTCTGGTGAAATCTTTCAGAGATTCCCAAATCCTAGTGGCTTCTTAGAAGCCACTTCTTAATCCTCAAGAATATAAGGAGAAAGTCACTCAGGCCACTGTAATTTACAACTCTGGTGCAAAGTCTCCTACTAGTTTGCTAAACTAATAACATTTTTCCACAAAATCATTTGATGGTGACAGATAATATCTGATGTGTTGATTGCTACAATGGTACCAAGGTAAATACGTAAGTCAAAGCTTATTAAATTGTATACTTTAAAAATAATCCAAAAAATGTTTGTGAAAAATTCAAAAATAGCCAGGAAGACAGCTCAATGGCCTAAGTGCCTGCCTGGCAAGGACAAGATCCAGAGTTCAGTCCTTGGTTAAAAAAAAAAAAAAGATTAAAAAGCTTTTCCTGGTAAGAGTTCCTTCAGTTCTGACTTAATTTTCTTTTCTGATGGTAGCTGGGCTTTTAGGAAGGATTAATTAGAATACACTCATGAAGCTCGCATCCCAGAGCAGGCCTGCAGGTCTCAGTGGTACCTTGGCAAGCAGAATCCTGAGGCCTCTGGTCCTCTGCTGTGGCTCCTTTAGGCACAGGAAGTTGTGGCTAGAGTTTATAGGGTTTACACTACAGTGATTCCTATGAGGAAATCATCAGACAGCAGCATGTACAAAAGTGGGTGTGAGAAAAGGCAAATATGGAGGAGGATACAAAAACTCAAAAGCACTCTGCCAATTATGCCTGCAGTTAAATACCAAATTTGATTCCTAAGAAATGTCCATCTAAGAGAAGAGTTGATTCCACTAAGGCGCTCTGGAGTGTCCATCCAGTTCACTCTATGAGGCCCAGTGGAACCTGCACCTTGTATAGTCCAGAACTGTGCTGGCAGCACCAGGCAGGGCGGGGTCCACCAGATATGAAATCACCACGTCCATATCCTGAACGGAGGACAAGGCCTACTTGCAGATGACTTCTTTGATGATGTGGATGTAGTGACCGGCCAGGACAGGTTGATAGTGTTCAAGATGTTGACAACCCCGTGACCAAAAGCCCTTCCCACTGTTTTTATGATGCTTTGGGCCTTTGCATTACCAAGTTTTGCAGCTTGAATGAGATGAAGGGCACTCGCAGCTTCATTTTTGGCACTGACATCCCCTCCACCAAGAGCACGTCCTCATCATGTAGCTTCTGGCCTCCTTCTGCCAGGCCACTCCAGGAGCATACACTTCACTGTACCCATGGCTCCCACAAGAGCACTCAGGCCATCGAGAGAAATGACAAGGTGGCCAAGTTCTTCAACACAGAAGGAGCTTCTGTGGATCAGTTTGAGCTGATGGATGATTTCACCAATTCCTGTGCCAATGATAAGTGTTATGAAGTTTTCCAGTCTCTTTCCTTGACCAAATTTCCTCTCTGCCATGGTGGCACAGTTGCCATCATTGTCTACCCACATGGGAAGATGCAAAGTGTCAGATGGGGTGTCCTGAGGCGTAACATCATGTAACTCAGTTGTGTCCCAAATTTATTGACCATTGCTTGATAAATTTGCTCTCTGTGAAAGCCCAAAAGAATATTTTCTCTTCTTGTGAGTCTCTGTAGGCACACTCTACATCATTGATCACTTCAAATCAAATTAGAATTCCACTGCCATTTAAATATTGTAGGTGCATGAGTTTAGCAAGTTATTCCAATATAGTCCAGCAGCCATAATACTAGTGGATTTTCTGTAAGACTGGCAATACCGTAAGTTGTTGACTTGAGCCTTCTACAGCTCAGCATATAAACATGGCTTTTCTTTTGATACTTTGTTTTTATCCTTTTCTGCTGGATGGTTAGGACCAAGATAAAGCAAGACCTATCTAACAAGAAATGTAAGTTTTGTGTCTGACAAGGTCAGTCGAGTCACCTCAGGTTGTATCCTAAAACTCTGTACCACAGTTTGTAGGTCCTTTGTCAGTGTCAGCCATGTGGATGAGTCATGCTCATTGCTTGATAAATTTGCTCTCTGTGAAAGCCTGAGAGAATGATTTCTCTCCTTGTGAGTCTCTGTAGGCACACTCTACATCACTGATCACTTTCCTCTGTGGCCCCATAATCTCCTTGATCAGTAAATTTGGGACACAACTGAGTTACATGATGTCACAGCACAGGTTCTCCTATATCCTGAGTCTCCACTAACCTTAGAGGCTAGGGCCACAGTGTTGCCTGCCCTTGCAGCCCTTCATTTTCTCTGATTTTTGGTCTGCAAACTTAGGTTCTTAACCTTCCAGAAGAGAAGCCTATTATTTTTTCCATGATTTTATTGAAGAACAAATACCAATGAGATACTTTCAAATCAAATTAGTAGGACAGACTCAGTATAATACATTGTATATTGTTTTCTTAGTGGCTATTTGTTGTACAAGGTACAGACATGATATTCTATTTACAAACGCTGTTAGAGCAGATGCCTTTATTCTTTATTGAATTAAGAGAATGTAGCTGTATGCATATCTTTTTAAAAAACACTGATATACAGTACAGTTTCAATAATTAATACATTTTCCATTGTTATCTGCCTAGTGGTTATCCATGGTATAAGAATCAGACAGGACATTCTGTCCAAACACTATTAGTGCAAATTTTCTCATAGATTTACACAAAAGTAGTTGCATATTTATCCTAACTGTTCCGTATATACAAATACAGAATGGTTCTTCCTTTGTATTGCCTTTGTTTTGTTTAGTTCTGTCAGAGATGGGTATTCTATTATTATTACCCTACAAAATAGGCAGTTGAGCTTAACCTCACTGTCTGAATATCAGACATCCTAAGCATAATATGGAGCAGGTATTTTCCATCAAGTATTGATATGTTAACCTTTAAGTCCCTAAAGAATATGAAGAAAAAACTTTGAAAATATTTTTAAAATAGGAATAAACAATGACATATTTTTACACAGAAATTTAGAAATCTACCTATATGCAGCATTGTAGCAGGACAGTCCTGCAACATTTATTTTCTTGTCTCTTGTTTTTTGCTTATTACCATTTTTTTTTAAAACAAACATTTACTTGAGAGACAGTAGGGCAGTCACTGGTATGTCATGTCAAGCAGTACGTATTTAGAAGACCAGAGACGTATTCCAAGCTTGACCCTCGTATTACACATTGCTATCTTCAGTGCACTTGCTTGGTTCACAGGTATCAGCATATATAGTTAGTCAGGGTGAGAATCCTCCCAATTAACTGATAGTTTCGAAAACCTGCTGAAGACTCTCAGGATCGTTGCCTTAAGCATCTTATGCATATAAATGTATGGCTTTTCCCCTTGACCTCTCTTTATTGTCTAATTCTCAAGTTCTCGCTTTCCTTTTAATTGTGTTATGTCTTTCTATTTTTATTTCTTCCTTTGAGTTCTTACACTAGGGAGACAATACAATATTTACACATATGGATCTCGTTTATTTCACGTATGAGTGTATCTTCAAGTGACATCCACCTAAACATAAAGGCTTTGAGTTTATCAAGAATGTGGTCAATATCTTTGGAGATATTCTCCTTCACAGGAGGAGAGCAGAATTTCTTCTGTAGCAGCTTTTTTGTGTGTGTGTGCAGAACCAGGCATTGTATTCAGACCCTTGTGCTTGTCAGGGAAGCAGTCATTGTACTGAGCCATCCCCCCAGTCCCTGTAGTGGGTTTTGAAGATCAACAGATATGAGAAAATTCAAAATCCCTGGAGCAGCACTTCCTTCCCCACATATCTTTGAACATGGGTACTGTTTACCAAGCTGCAGCTGCGGTGCTTGCAGTACTTTGTGTTGCACGTCAGCATCTCAGATGTGAAGGATCTTCTCCTCTGTTCCTCTTCCAGTCTGACAGGTGCCCAGATTGATTGCAGGGGTTCCAAAAGTGCCACCCTCTCATACCCTTCTGCTGCTATTACCATACAGTTGGCATGGGGGGCAGCTGTATCAACTGATCAAATGTTTAACTGCACAAAACTGGAGGTGATGCTCAATACCTTTCTTCTGTATCACTTGAACCATCTTCTTGCTCCTTGCATCAATATTTGGAAACAGAACAAGGGTCTGCTTGTTAAAATAAGTGCATGCAGTGTTTTTATTTTATTATTACTGTTTTTTAAATAATTTTATTGAGAAAGTAGCAATGACACAGTTTCAAACATTTAGTGGGACAGTTACAGGAATTAACACATTGCATACTGTTGTCTTCATAGTGGTTATTCATAGCACAAGATGAAGATATGATATCCTGTTCAAACACTCTTAGTTCAAAACTTCCTTGTCATTGAACTAAAAAAAATTAGCTGTATATCTATTCTATTTTGTATATACAGATATATATATATATATATATATATATATATATATATATATATATATATATTCACTACAAAATGGTAGTACATCCAGCATTAGCTCACACATTTTTATGGAATGCTTAGTCAGTGGTCACAGGGTGCTGCGGTGCACCAGTGTAATCTTTGCATTTTACATCATCACCTCAGCACTTTGCTCTTGGCTGAGAGAAGTTTGCCGTCGGAAGGGCAGCCTGCCAACAGGATGCGATCTTGGGCTTCACACATGCTTTCAGGTGCTGCTCTGCACAGTGGGTGCAGCACACATGATAATGCACCAGCTTCGTTACAGCATGGCTGCTGGCGTCATCAAAGTCCCGCTGGCTTCTCCTTCAATGTGAAGGATGCAGATATTCACCAAGGTGGCAGAGGTAGCCGACGCCAGGGAAACGAACCTGTCCCCATGAACATTCATGATGTCTGGTTTCAGGCGGTAAAGGATGTCTGGTAGCTTCACCAGAGCCAGGCCTACAGACTCTACCAGGGCTGCTTCATCCTCCCCTCTCACAGTTATGAGGAGCCACGTGTTACTGTCAGAGTCATCTTGCTTGATCATGCGATACGTGTTTCCATAGTCATCTATTAAGGGGCCAGGGAGATAGCTCAGTAGGATAAGTGGTTCCCTGGCAAGCACAAGGACCTGAGTTCAATCCTGGTTCTGCAAAAAAAAAAAAAAAAAAAAAAAGGTCATAGTCATCTATTAGGTGAGAGCCAAGTACCACCACATCAAGTTCAAAGAACTCAGTTTCCATTTTAATGTCAAACATGATTGGGGCAAGTGCATTCATTTGTATATTTTTAATATTTAAGAGACTTTATTCTAGTATCTATAATTAGTGTTTGTCAAAATGAAAACTAAAAACAAATATACAAAAGGGCAGATTTCTAATCGTGTATTGAAAGCATTCAGCGGTTCCACAACACCAAATGAACCAGTTCTGAAGTTTCTCAGGTAAATTTCACAGCTCCATATAATCTGCTGGGTTGCAAGTAGCAACACAAAGCCAAAGCTTTTGGTTATTCCCACTTTTCTCCATGACTTGATTTTTTCCTTTTTCTAGTTTCCTAAAATAGAGTTTGTGAGGTCCAGGCAGTATGACTCTGCAAAGACACATGCTGGTTTCCCTCTTCTCACTTGTAATTTTTAAAAAAATATTTTGTTCTCTCTTCACAAAATAAAAAATAATTAAATAATAATTTGAGAAAATATTAGAGATCTTCCTTTTTGTGTTTATCCAGTTTCATTGTTTTAGAGTGTTATTGCCTTATCTTGCCTGGGGACGTTTGTCAAAAATATAACAAGTAGCATTAAAGTATTATTCCTATGGATTGAATTGTGTGTCCCCAAAGATATGTTGAAGTTCTGTTCCTTGGTACTCATGAAGGTGAGTGCATTTGGAAATGACATTTCTGCAGATGCAATCAAGTTAAGATTGGATTTTATGGGATTAAGTGACTTTTTCCTTGTGATGAGAGGGAGAGATGAACAGAGACAGGAAAATGTCTTATCATAGTGGAGGAAGAAAATGGTGAGATAAATCTGTGAAACAAAAGAAATTGGAGAAGCAGGATTGCCAGCGATCAGAAGTTAGGAGGGACATGTTAAAGACAGAAAGGTCCCACTGGGATGTTTACTCCAGGGTTCTCTCCTACAGACAGTACAATGAATTTATTTTATTTCAAGATATACAGTACAAGATCAAAGTGCTAGTGATCTAGTTCTGTAGTGGGTTTTTTTCTGGCTTGTAGACATCCAGCCATTAGAGAGAGAGACAGTGAGAGAGAGAGAGAGAGAGAGAGAGAGAGAGAGAGAGAGAGAGAGAGAGAAGACTGGCAGATGGAGACAGAGATAAACATACAGAGAAAACTCTCTGCTGTCTCATCCTCTTGTAAGAATATCCATCTACATTCCTAGAGTAGTGTTGGTCTAATCACTTTACTTAACCTAAATCACTATTTTAAAGAGCCTGTCTATAGCTGTCAATAGTTACATTTGGTGATGAACTCAAATGATGTATTTGAAGGAACACAATTCATCCCATAACATCCCACCTCCCAGCTTCCCATACTCATCTCCTCATATGTAAAATTTATTCACCCCACTGAATAAATTTTAAAGAACACAAAAGTCCTATCCCAACATCAGTTTTAAACTCCAAAGTTTCCTGCTCCTGCAGGTTCATACTGCCCAGACCTCTGAAGACCACAGACAGGGAGCTCTTGCTTCTTGGTAGTTCTGATCCCAACTTGTTCCTTACAGCTGAGAGGCATTTAGTGTCTGAGTATCACATTCCTCATTAGGAAAATGATAGATTCCTGTCTTACAGCATTGTTGTATATGTTACTGGAGAAAAATCGATAGTTAGGGCTGAGAACATAGGAGGTGCTCAATAAACTGGCTGTGGATATCTAAATAAATAAATAAACAAACAAACTCCAAAGGCTCTTTTAAATAAGGTGTGGGTGAGTTTTAGGGTACAATTTATAACTCTCTATTTATGAACCTGTGAAATCATACAAGTTGTGTGCTTTTGAATTAGAATGATAAGACAGGCATGGAATACACATCACTCTCCCAAAAGCGAGAAAGAAAAGAGGAGGAGGAGGAGGTGCTGGGTCCCAGCCAAGTTCACAATCTTGCAAGGTTAATCGCAGTATACTTTAAGGCTTGATGATAATTCTCCTTGTCTGCCACACTATGCTTCAGGCCAAATGCAATGTTAGATCTTACTTGGAAGATATTCTTACCTTCTTGGTTGAAAGATAAAACATGTTCCTAGTGAAGTATTTCAACTGTTCCAATGTATAGATCCAAGAGGTCAGAAAATTTCCTGTATGTCATCTCATTTATTGTTCCCTTTGCTCCAAATTGACAGGGCCCCTGCTGATGTAATCAAACCTCTCATCCTGGCATTCGCAGAGCTGCTTGCCTAGCCACACCCTAGGTGACCTCAGAACAATGGGCTTTCTAGATTATGCAAAGAATATTGCAAAGAATGTTGAAGAAGAATATTTTGTTTCTGCCCTAAAGAGGTCTTTGTCACCATTATGCATGTCATATAAAAGTAAGAAAGAGGTTTGACTTTAGATTAGAAGAGGCAACCAAATATCTGAGGGTGAGAGAACTTTGGACCCTGGAAATGGAACTCAGCTTAAAATGGAAGCAAGAGGGGCCGGAAGATGTCTCAGTGGAATAAGTGCTTCCCTGGCAAATGCAAGGGCGTGAGTTCAATCCCTGGTTCTGCCAAAAATAAATAAATAAATAAATAAAATGGAAGCAAGTTTTTTTTGTAGATCCATGTGTTGTGTGAAAGAATAGTAATAACTCTAACTTAAAAGAAATAACTCTGTTTCATTGCTATTTTCTTTTTTCCTCATTAAAATGAATAAAAAATTAAAAAGAGAAATAACTCTACTGTATATAAAACCAGATTTCCTTTATGTAGTACAAATTGTGCTGCTATAAACATGGGTGTGCATATATCATTATGATATGATGCTTTCAACACTCTTGAAAAGATAGCAAGGTGGGAGCAAAACCAATGCCTGGCTGGGACCAGCTACCGCTGAGGTCTCTGGCTAGTGTCAGTTCCCTGCATCCACAAGCATAGGGCACATCTTTGAAAAACCTCTTCAAGGGCTTTTTTTTGGCAAAAAAGAAATGCGTGTTCTCATGCTGGGCTTGGATGCTGCCGGAGAGACTACGATTCTTTATAAACTGAAACTTGGTGGAATTGTGACCACCATTCCTACCATAGGTTCCAATGTGGAGATTGTTAAGGATAAGAACATCAGCTTCACTGTGTGGGATATAGGTGTTCAGGACAAGACTTGGCCCCTGTGGCGCCGATACTTCCAGAACACCCAAGGCTGGGTCTCTGTGCTGGGCAGCAATGACAGACAGCATGTGAACAAGGCCCATGAGGAACTCAAGAGGTTGCTGGATAGGGGCAAGCTCAGGGTCATTGTCCTCCTTATGTTTTCTAACAAGCTGGACTCCCCAGCGCCATGAATGCAGCTGAAATCACAGACAAGCGAGGGCTG